>LZPB01000102.1:0-60547 GCA_001676865.1 Ceratocystiopsis minuta | reverse complement strand
CGGACTAATTTTCCAACCCTGGTTGGCGTGTCGAGAGGTGGTATCGTGTGTTTGGTAGTCGCCGGATTGTAGATCCAAGTGGAGGATGGATGGCTGGGCTTGGCTGGCCTCCTTTTTTGCCTTTTTTTTTTGATCTTTTTTTTCCTTCTTCTATTTCCCGTGGCGTATCGTACCGCGTTGCTTGCCGGCCGGGTACGACGCGACGGGCACAGGCCAAATCAAGACCAGCTCTGCTGGCCGGCGACGGCGTCACACAACGGTGCCCGCCGAGCCCGCTGTCGTCCCGTGTTTCAAACCCTTTTTCATTTTGGTGGTTCTGCAACGCTGACGGCGTATCTTGCTCGTAAGATGCTGCGTTCCTTCCTCACAGACTCTTGGCTCGGCCGCGGCTCCGCCCAAAGAAGGCGCGCCTTCCTGGCAGGGTTCGCTCCAGGACGATCGAGTGGGCGGTGGGCTGGAAGCTCTGACGCCGGCCAAAACACCGACAAGGGCAGGCACCACCCAGTCACCAGACGCGGCGCAGCGGAGCCTATTTCCGGGCCTCCAACGGACAAGCCCAGCCTTCGCGCCAACGGCAAGAGGCTGCAGATGCAGGCACTTACCCACACGCGGAAACACGCTTTGGACGCGTTTTTTTTTCATTGAGCTCGATCATCGAATCGCCTGGCGTTGTTTTGCGTATTACACAGCCCGTACGGAGTCAGATACGGAGCAAGAATTCAAAGCACGCAAGTACTGGAAATTATGCCATTCTTGCCAGGCCCTGCTGCTGCAATATGCTGCAGTATGCTGCACGGGATGTTTTATCCTCTCCATTCGTCTCTTCCGAGGCAGATGGCCTCCAGCCAATGCCATGGCATCGAAATCGAGGCTCGAAATACGCCCATTTCCCTCTGCAGCATTCTCTGCATGCCCCGTCCTTGTGCAGGGCAATGCAGGGCAGCGCTATGCACGGTTACTAATCACGCGACCGCCAGAGCGAGATAGACTATTGCGCTGCGGTGGAGATGCATGCAGGCTCGAGTGGTGGCCCCATGCACAACCGCCTCTCGTGCGCCGTTCCACTCCGCCGTCCGCCGCCGGACGGGGGGCCTGCCTGCTCCTGTCTCTTCGCGTCGTCTGGTCGTGTCTTTCGTGTCTCGTGTCTCTTGGCCGGCCGGCCGCCGTCTCGTCCTGGCACACACACACACAGCCAAGAAACGTCCCGGGTGCCCGGGTTTTGCCCCCTTTCTGGCCGACCAGCAAGGAGCAGCCCAGCACGAACGGCACGCCGATAGTGCATGCAACACACACCACGGAGCAGGAGTACGGAGTAGCGCTCTTTTGGGCCCCAGCCAATCTCGTCCGCCCGCTGCGCTCCTACGGGCTTCAGCGCCCCCCCCCTGGTCTCTCCTCCTTGCCCGTCGTATGCACACCCCTGCAAGCAAACGTATCGCGTAGGTGGTTCTGGCGTCCTTCCTCCCCCCTGTCCGCCCCATAACCCAGCTTCCACTTTGCCCGTACATATACGAGTATCTCACACACTTTCGATAGAACGGACTCCATCCTCGTCGTTATTAGGTGAGATGTGCAGCCCCCCAGGCTAAAGCACACTCGGCCCCCGGACTGGCCATACAACGCAAAGGGCCTGCATGCTGGGTGGTGCGCGCGCGCGTTTGTCTCCTTTTTTTTCTGTGGACGGCCTGCCTTTCCGGTCAGTGGTGTCTGTGTGAGGAGGTATCCCGTACTCCGTACGCTCTCGCTTCGTCGTTCCCTTGTACTCCGTATACGTACTCCGTACCCCGGCTCTCTCTTTCCATTTTTATTCTTCCATCTCCCGCCTTCCGTTTCGTTTTGCTTTTTTCCTCTCCTCCCCTTCCCTTTTCTCCTTTCCTTTCCCTCTTCATTCCTCTCCTTCACTCCCTCCTCCCATTCCCTCCTTCTCCTCCCCCCTCCTCTCCCCCTCTTCTCCCTCCCGCCCGACCCTCGTCCTCTCCTTCTTGTTCGCCCCCTCCCCGTGAACCTTTGCTTCTTTTTCTTGTGCACTTCTCGCCTTGTCCCGAGAAGTCGATAGAAAAGAAGCCGGCGGACGAATCAAGAAGGCTCCCAGGACGAACCAGGAGCAACCCTCGATCTCAATCTCGCACCGAGTATCAGAGGTCCTTCTGCCAAAGCGAGGCCAATCCCCCCTTTTCAACGCAGAAGCCGCGTGCCGACACTCCCTCCCCCGTCCGGCCGGCCCTTCTCGCCCCCCCTCTCGAGCTCCGATCAGCAGAAAGCCCGCACACGGTGCTTTCTCTCTCCGGTCTCTTCCTCAGGAATTGCGTGTTTCTGATTTTCTCTTGTGTGTCTTTTTGGAGGGGAGGTGTTCCTTCTTATATATAAGCACGTTTTTTGGTTTCTTTTTCGATTCTTCGTCTTTTTTATATTTCGATTCTTTTTCTCCCTTCGGACCTACATTCCTCACTCGACATTCCCCTCGAGTGATCTTCGAACGGCTCGACAATTTCCCCTGGCCTGAGGAATCCAAGCGTCTCCCTGGCGTACCTAGGACCCTGAACGGCCGCCCTCCGAACGCTTTCGATCCTCCTCCCTTCGTGCCAGCGCCCCGTCCGCAGGCTCATTCCTCGACACCACACGCGCTCGCGACTGAGATTGCCTGTGCGGAAAAGAAGAACAAACGAAAGGGCATCCGAAGCAAGACAATCGCAGCAAAAAGGCCTCGGGCATTTTTGTTGCGTCTTCCTTTTGGCTCCCTCTATGCGGTCTTGTCCGTGACGAAGCTCCCCCCTTTCTCCAAAGGCGACGACAGAGGTACGTTCGATCGGCTCGCCCGCCCTTATCCCTATTGCATCTCACTGCGGCTCGTCATTGTCCTTTTCCTCGCTAACATCAATCTCCCGTAGTTGCATGCCAACGGCATCATCTCCCATCGCGTCTTGCACGGCAGAATATCGACCCCTTTCCTCATCGGTGCTTTTTCGTGGGACACGTTAACTCGTAGCTCCCACTTCTCAGCACTGTGGAATTGAGTCTCTGTCGACCACACTGGGTGAGTTTCTCTCCTATTTGCTCGTTTTTTTTTGGGCGTTGTCGGTTTCTCCATTTTCCTCTCCCTTTCGTTCCCCACACAAATCTCCGTGAAGACCCTACCGCCGCTTGAGCCAGTGCCAAGTGCAGTGCTAGTCGTGAGCATTGGGAATACTGTGCCGGAGCTTTGTGCCTGTGCCTTGTGCCTGTGTCTGTCGTGTGCCGCCTTTGTTGTGTGCTTGGTGCCGGCTCCGCTGCTCCCGTGCCGTGTCCACCGCATCAATGCCATGCCGTCCTTCTGTCGCCGGGCGATCTACCGAGAAGGAAGGACCGATCACCACGCGACCGCCAGACTCGTCGAGGAAGGCGCGAGGGGCCAGACGCCTACGCGAACGCTGTGTTTGCTTCATTTCGCAGCATTTCTGGCGTTTTGGCTCCCTAGGCTGGTCGTGCCTTCCCTAAATCGACGGATCGTCAGATTAATCTGAAAAGAGGGAGAAAGGGCGACCGACCAAGGGCACGCACACCGCACACAAAAAGATCCAAAAATATCCCTTCACCGCGCTGGCAGATTGGACTGCCTTTGTAGGCGGTGGACAGCATTCTTCAGCGTTCCCTTTCCTTGTCCCCTTCCCTCTCTCTCCCCTCTTCCCCTTTTGCTCCCCCCACTATCTTCATCCTCCCTCGCTCCCTTGGTACTCCCTTCCCCTTCTACGCCCTCTACAGCGTCTGCCCTTTCCCACTTCGCCTGCTGGCCCGCGGACACCAATCGCGGCAGACAGCCCTCTGCAGCGTGCTCTCCGCAGATTGCCCCGGTAGATTGCACATTGCAGCGCGGTCGACGCGGCTGCACACAATCAACCAACCTTTTTACGCGCGACCGTCGGCTGGCATTCTTCCCCCCAAATTCCACGCTCCCACCACTCCACCCCTCCACCTGCCCAGATTCCTGCCCTCGCCTTCGTCACCTGTCCCTGACTCTGGCTCTTCGTTTCTTTGTCCCTTTCGCCTGTGGCCGGCGTGCTGCTCTTCGTGTCGCCATGCTAATATATAATCGCCGGGTCCGCAGAACTTCACGAAGCTGACCATCCGCTCTCTTTCTCTCCAGCACTCTCTCTTTGTCGCTCTCTTTCCCTTCGTTTTTTGCTTTGCTTCTCTGGCTTCTTTGCCACTGCCACTCTTTAATATCTCACCACGCTCCTTAATACTTCTAATACACCGACCCGGTCGTTCGCTCTCTTCCACCACACCACGGAACCGACTGACCGACCTTCCTTCAACCGGTTGTCTTTTAATACCAACTACCGCCATTCCTTTTCACTATTCTGTCGTTTCACGACCCGGCTTCTGGAGAGCCGATTGACCTATCCCTCTTTTCGATCTTTCACCACCACACCTTTCCGACACCATGGCGTACACTTCGATCAAGGACGAGACCTTCTTCGTCGAGTCCGACGAGCCCATGATGCCCCGCATGAACTCCCGGGAAGCCGCCAAGATGCTGGCAAGAAACCGCCAGGAGATGATTGGCAACGAGCTGTCTCGCCTGGCGTCCGAGGAGTACCTGGAGGACATGCTGCAGCACATGCGTCATATGGAGGTGAGCAGGATTGCCCCCACTGCCGAACAATGCAAAGAAGCACAGCACACTAACAACGCTACAGGACGAGACCCTTCCCGACGTCAACCTGATCGATATGCAGCGCGAGATCCAGTGGTTCATGCGGCCGTACCTCATTGACTTTATCATTGAGGCCCACGCCGCCTTCAACCTGCTGCCCGAGACCCTGTTCCTGACCGTCAACCTCCTGGACCGCTACTGCTCCAAGCGTGTCGTCTACAAGCAACACTACCAGCTGGTCGGCTGCGCCGCCCTCCTGATCGCCGCCAAGTACGGAGACAAGAAGGACCGTGTGCCCCAGATCAATGAGCTCAACAACATGTGCTGCGGTCTGTACGATGCCGGCATGTTCACGCAAATGGAAATGCACGTCCTCAACACGCTCGAGTGGAACATTGGCCACCCCACCGTCGACTTCTTTGCCCAGCTGATTGTTGCCGAGGAGCGCGATGACCGCGAGGTCGAGCACATGGCCGCCTACATCAGCGAGATCGCCCTGTACCACCGCGACTTTGTCTCCACCAAGCCGTCCACCATGGCTCGCGCCTCGCTGGCCCTGGCCCGCGCCATCCTGGCCCGCCCGGAGATCAACGACGGCGCCTGGGACCACGCCGACAACATCACGCTGCTCACGCTGTCCCAGAACCTGCACCAGCCGTCGCCGACCCTGTCGCGCAAGTACGCATCGTCGCACCTGTCCTGCGTCTCGGCCACGCTGGTCGACTTCCTGGCCCGCCACGCCGCCTCGATCAACAACAACCGCCTGGCGGCCAGCAGCGGTCGCGCCTCGCCCCAGTGCAAGCCTGTCGACACGGCCGTTGCCGTCACCGATGTGTACAGCACGCCGCAGAAGGGTATGGGTGCCGTGCCGGGTGTAGCCGACGGCTACATGACACCGCCCATCACCCCAGAGGGCGCCGGCTTCGGCGCGGGCGGAGCAAGCAACGCCTGCAGAGACACCTACCAGGCGCTGCCACCACGCTGCCCTGTCACCCCGACCCCACCAACAAACCACGTTGCCGCCGCACCCACGGGTTACGTGCCGCCGCACTACCAGCAGCCACATGTCGCACACCAATATGCGACATACTTTGATGGCCATGCAACAGCACGCTGATGAGCGGGGGACGGAGTGAGGGCTCATATGTCTATGGGCCCTATCTCCTCTCTGTCTTTCCTTTTTTTTATCGTTTTGCTCCTCCTCTCCGGCTACTTCACCTTCATTGGTCGAGGTCCAACCCTATCTCCCCCCTTGATACCCCGAGACTCTTCTTCAGCCCATCCCCCTCCAGAGGGAAAGTTGGGCTGTGTTTTTCCAACTGTTCTTGTTGTTGTACCAACATTATTTTCTGTGGACAACAGCGGGAAGTCTTGTGAACGATCTAGAGTTCCTTTTTTTTGACGGTTTGATTTTTTTTGAAAAAGAATGTGTGCGGGTGCGTTCATTTGCCGGGAAGAAAAAAGAATGTTCACTGCTCTGCTGCATCTGGCTGGCATACAGGTTTTTGCTATTTTGTCCTGTTTGTTTTTATCTTCTGTTTCGCATTGTCTTTTCAGCGACATGGCATTAGCGATTGCTTTTTTTTTCTATTTCCTTTGTCTCTTGTCTCTTCCCTTTGTTCTTTTCCCCTGTTGCCGAAGACGATCGAGCAACGTGCGACACTGGGCCAGCCTTCTGCGGTGGTCCTTTGCTTTGACTGTGGCCTGTGCCGAGTCATAATACCGAAAGAAAAGATGGCGATTCCGAGCGAGCGTCCAAAACGAGGCCGTGTTTCCCCTTGACGCAACGGAACACGGCCGCACCAAAAAAAAGACAAAAAAACAACAACAAAAAACACCCAAGCAGCCATCATCACCATCCTCAGCACCCTTGCACCAAAATTGAGACCTCTTTCGTGTTTTACAACGCAGCGCAGCCTTTTTGTTTATAGCCAAATGTTCTTTTCTTCACTTTGTTGTTCCCCTCGGCCTGCTGAACGTATTTGCAAGGCTGCCGGTCTCATGTTTTGCCGGACAACAGTTCTGTCCCTAGGGGGGTGAGAACAGCTGCTATTACTCTACTCGTACCTATTACAGAGCAATAGTGAATTGAAATCAATACGAACAACCGTCAGCAACTAGACAAATGGGTGGCGAGCCAGTAACTAACACGGGAAAAGTGGAGTCGGGTGAGGGGGAAATAGATTTCCCGCACTCAGAGTTTATAACCACTAACCAGTTTATAACCGATGGAGGGTGGGACGATCGCTGCGGCAGCATGGATTTCCCGCCCGTTAATAGAACTGACAAAAGGAATTATGAGAAGAAGCGATGACATCCTGTAAGGCAGAGCCCCACGCCTGACTTCGAGCGTCATCTGTATCGTCGCATCTAGCGATGCATCAGCGAAAGCTAATTCTGTAATCCGAAGGATGCTTATGCAGAGTGCTGATAAATTTGTGTGGACGGGAGACATGTTGAGCGTTCTGTGTGGTTGCCAAATGTGTATATAAACAGGAGTTCAGTCGTCGCAGAGAGAGTCTGAAGAGAGAAAGCAGACACAACCACCTAGACAAAGACAGCAATCAAGCACAGCTTCCATCTGAAACCAAACAAAGCTCGTCAACTTGACAACTCCATTGTTACCGATTTTCGAATCAACAACTCAAACGGATATTAATTCCAACAGTTCAGACAACTTCACCAGAAAAATGTCTTCCAAGATCTTCCTGACCGGCGCGACGGGTATGTTTTCCATCATGGGTTTTGGTACAATAAACTAGTTACAGACTGACCACGCCAACAGGCTTCATCGGCGGCGAGACGCTCGTCGACCTGCTGGAGACGCACCCCGACTACGACTACACGCTGCTGGTGCGCGACGCGGGCCGCGCCGACGTTGTGCGCAAGGGCGTGGCGCCGGCGGCGGCGGCGAAGCTGCGCTTTGTGTACGGCACGCTGGACAGCGCGGCCGTGCTGGAGGCGGCGGGCGCGGCCGCAGACGTGGTGGTGCACACGGGCGCGTCGGCCGACCACGTGGGGGCGGTCGAGGCGCTGGTGAGGGGCCTGGTGAAGGGGCACACGGCGGCGCAGCCGGGCGTGTTTGTGCACGTGTCGGGGTCGGGCGTGCTGGCCTGGGTAGGTCGTCTCTCTGCCGCTCTCGTTCCTGATGGATGCGTATTCCCGCTAACCGGCCAGTACGACATTGTGAACGGCCGCTCCGGCGAGGCGGTCGGCCCCGACCAGGTGTACAACGACTGGGACGGCGTGGAGCGCCTGGTGACGGGGATCCCGGACGGCGCGCCGCACCGCAACGTGGACGCGGTGGTGCAGGCGCTGGCGGCGGCGCACCCGGACGTGCTGCGCGCGGCGATCGTGTCGCCGCCGCTGCTCTACGGCATCGGCCGCGGGCCGGGCAACCGCCGCAGCCTGCAGCTGCCGGCGATGAGCCAGTTCATCCTGACGCACGGCTACGCGCCGCGCATCGGCGGCGGCCTGGCCGCGTGGGACACGACGCACGTCAGCGACGTGGCGGCGCTGCTGCGGCGGCTGGCCGAGGCCGGGCTCGACCCGGCGGAGCGCAGCAGCGCGGGCACGCCGACCAGCATCTTCGGCCCGCACGCGTACTACCTGACGTCGACGCGCGAGGTGCTGACGTGGGGCGACGCGGCGCCGAAGCTGGTGGCGGCGGCCGAGAAGCAGGGCCTCATCAGAGTCCGCGGCGAGCCGGTGCGCACGGTGGCGGTGGCCGACGTGGTGGCGCCGGACGCGCCCGACTTCCTCATCTACTTCACGTGGGGGGTGAACGCGCGCGGCACGGGCGAGCGCGCCACCAAGCTGCTGGGCTGGACGCCCAAGGTCGAGGCGCTGGAGGTGTCGTACGCGGACCACATCCAGTTTGAGGCGGAGAAGCTGGGCGTGAAGGCGCAGTAGATGGACAGAGCGAGAGGAAGAGCAGAGGGGAAAGAACAGAGATAGTTGACAGATCGCTCACAATGCAAGGGACCGCTCACCACACAATGTACACCGTGAGCTGCACCTCGTTCGTCCACAGCGGCACCAAGCCCATCTCAGTCCAGGCACGCGCCGTGTCGATCTCCAGCACGTGCTCGTCCTGCGCCGACACGCGCACGCAGTGCCGCGGGATCGCCTGGCCGCGCATGGTCACGAGGAAGTGCGACTCGGCGACGATGCCCCTGGGCTGCGTGGTGGCGGCGGCGGCCTCCTCCTCCGCGGTCTCCCGCAGCGCCGCCGACACGTACAGCCCCAGCACGCCGGGCGCCTTGAGCGCAATGTTCATCTCGAGGCGCCGCCCGGGGCGCCGCACGCACGCGGTGCTGACCACGGTGGCGGCGGCGGCCATCTTGTCGACGAGGCCGAGGTTGGCCACGTACAGCATCTCCTCGGCCGCGTCCGCGTCCGCGCCGGGCGCCCACGCAAAGCCCATGGCGCGGTACACCGTCAGGATCTCGTAGCCGCCCACGTCCAGCGCCAGCGGCAGCAGCGCGTCGGCGGCCCGCAGCGGCGCGGCGGTGACGCGGCCGGAGCTGTGGGCGCGGGCGACGAAGCGGGCGCTGCCGTCGTCGTCGTCGTCGTCGTCGACCCCGGGCACGCGGGCCAGCGGCAGCAGCTCGCGGATGCGGTGGGCGGACACGTTGAAGACGCCGACGAGGCCGGCGCCGGTGGAGGCGTTGCCGTGGTAGGCGCCGACCTTGAGCAGGACGCGGTCGTGGAAGCCGGCGTAGGGGTCGAGGCTGCGGCCGACGACGCTGGGGCGGAAGACGACGGTCTTGCGGGCGCCGTCGCGCGCGGGCACGGTCTGGCCGGTCATCTGGGCCAGCAGCGCGAGGTCGTGGTGGCCGGGCACGTCGGTGATGTACAGCGGGCCGCCGCTGACGCAGCGCGCGGCCGCGTGGAAGCCCGAGTACGCGTGCACCGTCTGGAACATGTCCCAGTCGGGCAGCACGTTGAGGTGCTGCGTGAGCAGGCTGTTGTGCGCGTTGGCCCAGACGTGCCACGGGTGCGACGCCGGCTCGTCGGGGAAGAAGTCGTCCGAGTTGCGCGCCAGCACCGCCGGCCGGTTCGCCGGCAGCTGCGCCCGGAACAGGATCGCCGGCGTCTGCGCCATGCACGCGATCCCGCGCCCGGCAAAGTGCCGCAGCGTCGCCACCGCCCACGCGTCCAGGTACGCCGGCGCCAGCCCGCGCCGCGCCGCCGCCGACACCCACGTGTCCGTCATGAACTGCGCGTCCGTCTTGACGCCGTCCACGCCCGCCGCCGCCAGGAACCCGTAGAAGTCGTCGTACAGCCGCCGCACGTCTGCGCCCGCCACCACCGTCATCGGGCCCGCCACCGGCAGGTTGCGCCGCCGCGGGTGCGCGCGCTCCACCACCGCCGTCTCGTACGCCGCCGCGATCGCGCCCCCGGGCGCGATCCCGCCCCAGTAGCCCAGCAGCGCGTGCCACACGGCAATGTGCTGGAGGTGCGGCTGCGCCGCCCGCACGCGCGCCACCGTGTGCGCCAGCCCGTGCGGGAACTGCTGCGCGTCCGCCTCGAACCGCTCCCACCCGTACTGGAACTGGCCGTGGCCGCTGCGGTCCAGCGACTGCCAGTTGTCGTCGATGATCAGGCTGGCCACCTGGATCCCGTGCGCCGCCAGCGTCTCGACCGCCGCCACAATCTTGTCCTCGGACAGGTTCTGGCCGATGCCGTTCCACGTGCCTGGCGGTTAGAACAAACATGGCGAAAAAGGGAAGAAGAAGAGGACCTACAGAAGCCGAGCCCGTCGTACCAGCTCTCCAGCCACTGCGGATGGACGCCGCCCGCGCCCAGCGCCTCTGCGGCCTGCTGGATGCCCGTCGCGTCGGTGGTGTTGCCGTCCACCGCCGGCATCGGGCTGACCAGGCCGCGGGCGTGGTACAGCACGGCCGCGTTGGCGCTCTCGAAGCTGTCGCCGACCGCCACCAGCACCGTGGCCGCCTCGGCCTCGAGGCTGTCGTTGCGCACCTCCAGCTGCAGCTGTCCGCCCGCGCCGGCGCCGAGCACGCTCTGCACGGCGCCGACGCCGCTGACGGGCAGGAAGACCAGGTGCCGGCCGCTGCCGGTGCCGTCTGCCGCGCCGGGCCCGAGAAACGCGCACAGCACCGCGTCCAGGCCGTCGAGGTCCAGCGTGGCGCGGCCGTGCCGCGGGCCCAGCCACGGCGTCCAGATGCGCACCAGCGCCATCCACCGCAGCAGGCGCGCGCCCCAGGGGAAGCCGATGGCGATGCTGGTGCGCGACGACCGGTCGCGCGCCGCGTCCGCGCCCGGCACCGTCGTCTGGAGCGCCCACAGCTGCGTGCCGGGCGCCTGGCTGCGGGGCGACGAGATGCGGAAGGCGGCCTTGTTGAGGCCCGGGACCAGGTCGCCAAGGGATGCCTCTTGCTGGGGCAGGGGCGGGCGCGGGTGGGAATCCTGCTGCTCTTTGCCGCCTAGCCAGCTGGGCCACAGCGGCGGCGACGGGCTGCTGCTGCTGCTGCTGTTGCCGCCGGCCGCGCGTTGGAAGAGCACGATGCCGTCGTCCATCGGCGGCTGCTCCTCGCTGACCCAGCGCCAGGCCGCCGGCTGCGGCGAGGCCTCCCGGAACTTGACGGTGAACTGCAGCGGCGCGCCGTCGGGGCGGACGGTGATGGCGGCGCGGTAGTAGAACCGCGCGACTGCCGGGTCGACCTCCTGCAGCGGCCAGAACGTGCCTTTGCCATCGTTTGCGACGGGCGTCATCGGCGTCTCGACCCAGCCGCCTTCGTCGGTCGTCGTTGTCGTTGTCGATTCAGCGCCCGTGCCGTTGTGCCACACGGCCACCTGCCACGCACCCGCCTCGTCGGCCGTCTTCCGCTCCGTCTCCAGCATCGCCCAGAACACGACCGCATCGCCGGCGCCCAGCCGGCCGACCTGCGTCACCTGGCCCAGGGGCGGGTATGTGGCGACGGACACGGCAGCGCCCATCGATGCGGTCGGTGCCTCGGTGCCTGTCGTGCCGCTCTCGGCCCGGTCGGCCGCTCCTCTCTGCCCGCGCGGCGGCGCCAGGCGCTCGTTCCGGTTCTTGGGCAGCTGCGCCGCAAACTCGGCAGAAAAGCTGTAGGGCTCTTGAATCTTGGTCATTCTTGCGGATGGTCCTTGGAAAAGTCTGGGGAGAAAACACTCGTCGTGAGGATCGAGGACGACGAGTGTCCGAGTCCCGCTTATGCACCTGCTTCGTGCACGTCTCTAGCAATATGCGGCGCGGAGAGGCCGTTTCGGAGACCCATGGCAGCGGCCCGAGTGACCACAGAAGGCTGCAGGATGAGGAGTCGGTGAAACCGCGGCCGACGTCGGTGCGATGCCGCTGGCGCTTGAGGTGAGGGGATGCACGTGACTGTGTCACGTGCGGCATGCGCGACCAATGGGCATCGGCGTAATTGGCGCGGTTCTTTCCGGAGTTCTTACGGTGGTGCCTGAGGAGTCGGGCACCAGAGGCGTAGATTTAGCTCCGGTAAAAACACGAAATCCATGCACTGGTTTCTTCCCGAGCAAATTCACTCAACAACCGTCGCCTCCCGCCACCGAGCTTCACGAGTAGACGCCTTGCTTCCCTGCCACTCTTTCGATCCGACCGCCAACACACCCCCCCCCCCCCCCCCNNCCCCCCTCCCCCCTTTTGTTCGCGGCGCTTCCATACCATGGCATCCCGAAGACTGGCTCTCAACCTCCCGCGCGGCCTCAAGGCCCCTCGGGCAGGCCTGTCTCTGCCCCCGCTGCGCCGAGGCCTGGCGACGCCGGTGGCCTCGCCGGCCATCAAGTCGCAGGCGACGACGCTGAAGAACGGCCTGACGGTGCGTACGGTGGCGGACGGAGGGCGAATGGGCGAACGGACGGCGAGCGGGAAGGACGGGAACCGCGGGGGCGCGGGACCTGCGGGACCTGCGGGACCGGAAAAGGATGCATGCTGACAGGACCCAGGTGGCCTCGCACTACTCGCCGTATGCGCAGACGTCGACGGTGGGCGTCTGGATCGATGCCGGCTCGCGGGCCGAGACGCAGGAGACGAACGGCACGGCGCACTTCCTGGAGCACCTTGCGTTCAAGGGCACGGCCAAGCGCTCGCAGCACCAGCTGGAGCTGGAGATTGAGAACCTGGGCGCGCACCTGAATGCGTACACATCGGTGCGTATGAGAGGAGAGAGAAAAGGAGAGAGAAAAGAGAAAAAAACGAACAGAGGCTAATGGTCAGCGCGAAAACACCGTCTACTTTGCCAAGTCGCTCAACGACGACGTCCCCCAGTGCGTGGACATTCTGTCGGACATCCTGCAGAACTCGAAGCTGGAGGAGGCGGCGATTGAGCGCGAGCGCGACGTGATCCTGCGCGAGTCGGAGGAGGTGGAGAAGCAGCTGGAGGAGGTGGTGTTTGACCACCTGCACGCGACGGCCTTCCAGCACCAGCCGCTGGGCCGGACGATCCTGGGCCCGCGCGAGAACATCCGCGACATTACGCGCACGGAGCTGGTCAACTACATCAAGACCAACTACACGGCGGACCGCATGGTGCTGGTGGCGGCCGGCGGCTTCCCGCACGAGCAGCTGGTCGAGCTGGCGGAGAAGAACTTTGGCGGGCTGCCGGCCACGTCGCCGCAGACGAGCGCGTACCTGCAGGCCAAGAAGAAGGCCGACTTTATCGGCTCGGACCTGCGCGTGCGCGACGACACCATCCCGACGGCCAACATTGCCATTGCCGTCGAGGGCGTCAGCTGGAACGACGACGACTACTTCACCGCGCTGGTCACGCAGGCCATCGTCGGCAACTACGACAAGGCGCTGGGCAACGCGCCGCACCAGGGCAGCAAGCTGAGCGGCTTTGTGCACAAGAACAACCTGGCGAACAGCTTCATGAGCTTCTCGACGAGCTACAGCGACACGGGGTGAGTTTTTGTTTTTTGCTCTTTTTCTTCTCTCTATTCTGAGCACTGTCGCTAACACCCACCAGCCTCTGGGGCATCTACCTCGTCACCGACCAGCTGACGCGCATCGACGACCTGGTGCACTTTGCCCTGCGGGAGTGGTCGCGGCTGTCGCTCAACGTCAGCCAGGCCGAGGTCGAGCGCGCCAAGGCGCAGCTCAAGGCGTCGATCCTGCTGTCGCTGGACGGCACCACCGCCGTGGCCGAGGACATTGGCCGCCAGATCGTCACCACCGGCCGCCGCCAGAGCCCGGGCGAGATCGAGAAGCTGATCGACGCCATTACGGAGAAGGACGTCATGGACTTTGCCAACCGGAAACTGTGGGACCAGGACATTGCCATCAGCGCCGTCGGCAGCGTCGAGGACCTGTTCGACTATGCGCGCATCCGGGCGGACATGAGCAGGAACTTTTAGGGGGGGCAAGGCTGAGGAGGAGGTATAGGGGGGGAGGCGACAGAACGGCTGAGGACGGAATGTTGATTTGACCGAAAAGGACATACTAGAAGAACATCAAGACTGCGCCGGGCTTGTGTACTGATAGGTGCGGTAGAGTGCGGTAGGCTGGAAAGAACGTTTTCTGGATGCTGGGCAGGAGCAGAGTGTCGTCGCTCGGCCCTGCCGTCTCGTTGCTTTGTTGACATGTTCCCCTGAATCCGACCACGGGGCCTTCCTCTTTCAGTATTTTTGTTTTCTTTCCCCTCTGTCCTTTCTCTTTCTGTTATCTCTCTTCTCCCTCTCTCTCTTCCTCCCTCCTCTCCCTCTCTCCTCTCCCTCTCTCTCTCTCTCTCGCATATCATTCTCTCGCCTCACCAATGGAGCTGTTAATCTATCCTATCCGCTCCTACTTTTATCTATGGTTCCTAATACTCTCATTGTTCATTGTTAGTCTCCTCTTCCCCTCGATCCAGACGCTGATCACGCACGTCTTCTTCGCATTCTTCGGCCTCGACGTCTTCGACGTCATCGACGGGCCACTCTAGCTCGTCCAGCATCACCGGCAGACGACAAGATGGAGGCTCTCGCACGCCGGTTTCCTGCTTCGATTTTGCGGGTGCTTCGCAGGCTCCTCCAGGAACTGCGCTTCATCAACAATGGCTGGCACCCCCCGTGGACCTGGCCCTACAACAGCTTGGCGGCCGCGGTACAGCGCCGCGACCAAGAAATCCCTCTGTTCGACACATCGTCGTCGGAAACGTCCTGGGACGACAACGGGTCCCTGTTCACGGATTCCGAAACAGCATCCAGTGACACGTCGAGCGACCCGTCTGACACGCCGGACGGGTTGGGCGGGATTTTGCTGCAAAGTATTCCAAACACAGGCCTCGCCGGCGGACCTCCCGATGAAGATGCCCCGGCTCCTGCTGTCCCGTCAACGCAGAGACTGTACCATAGACCAAGCAACAGGCAAGAAGATCCCAGGTACTCCATGGGTCTATGCATGATGTCGAAAAAGGCCATGAGAAGACGGATCCAGGCCCGCGGAAATGTTCCTTTCAAGATGCACAACGACAACATGCTGCTGGACAATGGCGGGTATCCGGACGTTGTCTGTGATGCCAACGGGGATCTGGTGTTTTACTCGCGTCTTCAGGTTCCGCTCGGCGTATTCTTCCCTGGCAAACGCGGCAAACGTGGAAAACGCGGCAAACGAGGCAAACGAGGCAAACGAGGAAGACGTTGCACTGCGGCTTGGTGGAAGAGCTGAAGAAGCATAGCATTGGGCGTGGCATTATTGCATTGTTGCATCGGTATCACGCATCTCGCATCTCGCATCAGCATTTCGCATCAGCATCTCGCATCAGCATCACGCATTGCATGTTCTTTCCAAAGCGCTGTCGAGTATCTGGCTTTCTGTTTTGTTTTCTTTCATTATGTACTCGGACAGGAAAAGCGAAAACCAAAAAGCGGTATTTGCATCTAGAACAAACAATATATAGCGTCTGAAATTCAGTTGGTGGCAGTTTATACGGCACAAGCCATGCAGCTCTAACCGGTGGCGGTGGTCTAGATCGTCTTGTCTTTTGTTGCTCCTCTTCCTGGAGCCTGTGTCTCACGTCGCTGCTGGCTTGTCACCCTCCTTGCCCCAGCGCCGTGTCTCGTCGCCGTCTTCCCACGTCTTCTCGACGTAGCCCAGCTCCTGCTTAAGGCGCTCGACGGTGGCCTTGTCGCCGGTGTTTTTGCCAGCATTGTCACTGACCATTAGCATTTGATCAAGACAGAAGGGGGAGGACGAGAAACACACCTGATCTTCACGGCCGGCCGGCCGTTGGCCGAGCTGAGCTTGATGACAATGTTGAGCGGCACGGACTTCTTGCCGGTCTTGAGGTTGACAAAGTCGTTGGTCAGGTACGTGCCGACGCCAAACGTCGGCTGGAAGCCGGCCTTTTCGGCCACCTCCTTGTACTGCAGGCTGCGCTCGATGTTGAGCGAGTCGGAGAAGACGATGACCTTCTTGTCGGTGATGCCCTGGCTGTCGTAGAAGGCGCGCATGGTGGCCACGTACTCGGTCGGGTCGCCCGAGTCCTGGCGCACGCCGGTGAAGACCTGGGCGTACGTCTTGGGGGGGCTGTCGGTGGTGGTGGCGGTGGTGGGTGCGAGTGCGCCCGCGGCCCTGCGCACGGGGCGGCCGAAGACGCGCAGGAACTCGGGCGTGCCAAAGGTGTCGGTCAGCGCGATGCCCAGCACGCCCTCGCCGAAGCAGTCGACCCAGCGGAAGAGCGCCTCCTCGGTGGCCTCGGTGTAGCGGCCGGTGAGCGCGGCGATGCCCATGAACCACTCGTGGGCGACGGTGCCGACGGGCGGGATGTTGAAGCGCATGGCGAGGTGGACGTTGCTGGTGCCGGACAGGACGCCGGTGGCGGCAGTGCTGGTGCCCTGGGCCTGGATCTGCTTGCTGGCCTGCACGAGCCCGCGGAAGACGAGCGCCTGCGTGTGGTAGTCGCGGCGGCGGCGCGTGCCGAACTCGGACAGCACGCAGCCGGCCTCGAGGAAGCGCAGGCCCTTGGCCAGCGCGAGCTCCTGCTGGCCCTCGTAGCTCCAGTCCGTGTCCATGAACTTGAAGTACGCCTCGGACGTGAGCGCCAGGATCGGGATCTCGTACAGGATCGTGTCGACCCAGGCGCCGTGGATGGCAATGTCAACGGTGCCGATGGTGTCGTCGGCGGCGTCGGTGCTGCTGTCCGCCAGTTCTGTTCCATCTTCTGACAAGAAGCGCATCGTCACCTGCTCGCGCGGGTTCAGGCGGAACTCCTTGAGAAAGTCCAGGTACTCGGCCGACAGATACGGACAGTGCGTCTGCAGAAAGGCGAGCTCCTCGGTCGACAGCGAGATGTTGCCGAGCTTGTGGATCTGCTCGCGCAGCCAGCGGAAGGCGGCGCGCGACAGCTTCTTCTCGGGCGTGCGGTTCGTGAACGAGTACGTCACCGGCACGTCCTTGTAGTATTTGAGCACGGCACATTGCATCGTCAGCTTGTAGAGATCCGTGTCCAGGAAGGAGATGACCCCTTCCGGGTAGGGGGAGGAAGAGTTGAAGTCCATGGTGAGGGCGGTCAAGAGGAGTCAACAGAGTCAAGAGAAGGCAAAGAAGAGAAGCCAGTCGCAGTCAAACAACATGCAAGTCCAGAAAGAAGCAAGGCGCAGTCAAACAACATGCGAGTCCAGAGCACGTCAACGGGTGATTGGCCGAGGATGCGCACGGGAAGAAGCTGACGACGCCCGGGGTCGTCCGAGACGCTTCTTCAAACAGCACGCGCCGGTTGTGCGCGGCGCTCCGGTCCTCTCGTGGTAGATGGCTGCAAAGGTGACTCACGGGAGGAAAACCGCCAACAGAAGCACGCCGCAGGAGAAAACGCCTCGTCCGTCGGCGCTGCGCCTGGAATGGCCATTTTGGCGCCGAAACGACACTTCCGATACAGGCGCTCCCCGCCCCCGAAGCAAAAGCGGTCAGCGCTCCAAGGCGGTGGAGGGAGTGGCAGAAAAAGCGGCAGAAAAAAGAAAAGTTTAAGGCCGTCAAAAAAAAAAAAAAAAGAAAAAGAAGAAAAAGAGAGAGCGATTGTCAAGCAGCTGCTCCTTTTCTCAAGACACCACATAGGAGCAGACACCCCCCCCCCAAAAGACGACAACCACACACACCATGGACATCCACCGGTGTCGGTTTGTCCCCTACGAGGCCTCGGCCATCAACGCCGTGGCCTTTTCGCACCCGCATCTCTCGACCGCCAACAAACACAGCAAGACGACCCCGGCACGGCTGGCCATCGGCCGCGCCAACGGCGACATTGAGATCTGGAACCCGCTGCAGGGCGCGTGGCTGCACGAGACCACGATCGCGGGCGGCCGCGACCGCAGCATCGAGGGCCTGGCCTGGGTCGTGGGCGACGACGAGGAGCTGGCCGACGGCCGCAAGACCACGGTGCTGCACGCGCGGCCGCGGCTGTTCAGCATCGGCTACACCAACACGATCACCGAGTGGGACCTGGAGAAGGGCTGCGCGCTGCGGCACGCCAGCGGCCAGCACGGCGACATCTGGTGCCTGGTGCCGCAGCCCAAGGCGGCCAACGCGCCGTCGCAGCGGCTGGTGGGCGGCACCATGGACGGGTGCCTGGTGCTGTACGCGACCGAGGACGACGACCTGCGCTTCCAGCGCGTGTGCCGCACGCACAAGAAGAGCGTCAAGATTGTGAGCCTGGCCTTCCAGTCGCGCCAGCTGGCCGTGGCCGGCTGCTCGGACGGCGTGATCCGCGTCTTCGACATCCGCAACGGCGCGCTGCTGCACGCCATGACGCTGGGCCGCGACCTGGCCGGCGGCGTCAAGGACGTCATCGTGTGGTCGGTGCGCTGCCTGCCCAGCGGCGACATTGTGTCGGGCGACTCGACCGGCCAGATCTGCATCTGGGACGGCCGCACCTACACCCAGGCCCAGCGCCTGCAGGGCCACACGCAGGACGTGCTGAGCCTGGCCACGGGCGCCGACGGCAGCACCATTGTCAGCGGCGGCATGGACCGCCGCGTCGTGCTGTACCGCGAGGTGCCGGGCGGCGGCGGCGGCGGCGGCGGCAGCGGCGGCGCGGCGGCGACGCGCTGGGCCAAGGTGTGGCACTGCCGCTACCACCAGCACGACGTCAAGGCCATGGCGTCCTTTGAGGCGCGCGGCATCAACGTCGTCGTCGCCGGCGGGCCCGACGCGAGCCCCGTCGTGCTGCCGCTGCAAAAGTCCGGCATGGAGCACCACCGCACCCTGTCGCACCTGCCGCAGGCCGTGCCCGTGGCCAGCGCGCCCGCCGCGCGCCTGGTGCTGTCCTGGTGGGACCGCCGCGTGCACGTGTGGGCGCTGGACGCGCCGCTGGACCAGCTGCTGCGCGGCGGCAGCGGCAGCGGCGGCAGCGGCGCCGCCGACGACCTCGACGTCGACATGAACCGCAACCGCCGCCTGGTGGGCCGCATCCTGATCAACGGCGAGGCCAACATCACGGCGGTTGCCGTCAGCCCCGACGGCGCGCTCGTCGTCGTCACCACGCAGGCCGAGGTCAAGGCGTTCTCGCTGCAGCGGGCGGCGGCCGAGGGGGCGCCGCTGGCCATCACCAAGGTGCGCGTGCCGCCGGCTGTGGCCGGCAAGGGCGCGTCGAGCGTGACCGTCTCGCCCGACGGCCGCTGGGTGTGCCTGGCGCACGGGGCGGCGGACCGCCTGACCGTGCTGGAGGTGGTGTCGGCGGACGCGGCGCCGGCCTTCCGGCCCAAGGCGGCGCGGCTGGCGCGCCTCAAGCGGGACATCCCGCGCCACGAGCTGCTCAGCGGCCTGGGCCGCTACGAGCGGCATGTGGCGCTGGTGGCCTTTGCGCCCGACAGCCGGATGCTGGCGGCGGCCGACCTGGCCGGCTACGTCGACACGTGGGTGCTGCGCGGCGCCGACGGCCAGGCGCCCGGGCTGGGGGGGCAGGAGGGCGACGACGACGTGGCCATGGCCGATGCGTCGGATGACTCCGACTCCGAATCAGAGGAGGAGGAGGAGGACGAGGAGGAAACAGAGACCGCGGAGGCGAGCGGCGACACGTGGGTCCGCAACGCGCGGGCCAAGCAGTTCCCCAAGCTGTCGTCGACGCCCGTCGTGCTCTCGTTTGCGCCCGACGTGCCGGGGGCCCCGGTGGTGACGGGTGCGGCGGCAGCGGCGGGTGCGGCGGGTGACGGCAGCGCGGGCGAGGACGCGGCCCGCCAGACGCGGAACCGGGCGGCGGCCAAGGAGCGGAAAGCGGTAGCAGCGCCGGCCCCGACGGCAGACGACTACGTGCTGTTCGTGGCGACGGCGGCGTCGCGGCTGTTTGCCTTCCACCCGCTGCGGGCGCGGCTGGTGGGCTGGCAGCGGCGGCTGAGCCCGGCGAGCCTGCCGGTGGCGTACCGCAACATCCGCGACCTGGCCAAGGGCGTGCTGTGGCAGGGCCCGCGGCTGTGGCTCTACGGCGTGTCCTTTTTGTTCATGCTCGACACGTCGGTGGAGGGCGGCGACGACGAGGACGAGGCGGCGACGGCCGTTGTGCCGGCCAACGGGTCGCGGCAGCAGCAGCAGCAGCAGCAGCAGCAGCAGCAACCAGCTCTGCGCAAGCGGAAGCGGGGCGACGACAGCGGCGCCGGCAACAGCATGGTGCTAGGCCGGCTGCAGCCGCAACGCATCCAGGTGGCGGTGGGCGAGGAGGAGGAGGAGGAGGAGGGGCACGGGGCCACGCCAGCGCAGAGGCGGGGCGGCGGGTGGGTGGACGTGGCGATGGACGACGCCGACGACCGGAAGGATACGGACGACGACGACGAGGACAGCGACGAGGACGAGGAGGAGGACACGAAGAAGGCCAACGCGAACGGCACGCACGGTGACGACGCCGCTGACGACGACGGCGTGGTGGGCAAGCAGCTGCAACAACGAAAGGCCGCGGCGGTCCTTGGCAAAAAGCAGCCGCCTGCAAAGGCCGCCACGAAGCGGTGGTGGCATACGTTCAAGTACCGGCCCATCCTCGGCGTGGTGCCGCTGCAGACGACGACGACGTCGTCCCCGCCGACGTCGTCGTATCCCCCGTTGGAAGTGGCGTTGGTGGAGCGGCCAGGCTGGGACATGGATCTACCGGAGCGGTGAGAGAGGAAGTTTGTGATGATGGAGGGGGGGGGGCAAAAGACTTGATATGAGGCAAAGACATGTGATAGCACAGAAGAAGAGGAAGAATGAAGAACGCATCTTCAGTTGGACGACGGCGTTCTCCATTGTACGCAGAAGGACGGACCGAACGCGATCCAATTTGAGAAGCCGCCGGCGCACTGGGTATAAGCTTCTTTTGAAACAGTTCATCAAAGGGTTTGCCAGCAGGAGGGCCGGTCGGCTGTTACAAGATGACGATCCATGGGTGTCCGTGTAAGACGGGTTAGGTTACAGGGTACGGAGTACAACAGGTACGGAGTACAAGGAACGTGTGGGAACAAGCCGGCCGGCGAGCTGGGTGGATCCGCGGGCACGAGCCGACGCCTACCAAACGATTCCCGTTGGCTATTGGTCGACCAGACGCGCAAGCGTGTCCATCAAGGGCCCCACTGCAACGAGGCCGCGCAAGCCTCTCGAGGAAAAGTCGTCGTTGTCCCCAGATGCAACCTGTTTTGCCACAGACGGCGGAGCAGGCGGGAGGCGCCCGTTTGCAGACGGGCCATGGGCAATTGGCACCGTTCAGGACAGAGCGACCGGGCCGTTCGCGCCCTGGGACGTTCTTTCCTAATTCTTCAGGGCTAGCGGGCTGCCGCACTGCTGCGCATGGCAGTGCACGTCAGCCACACACGCAGCTCGGTCACAGCAGTGGGTGCGGGACTCGAAGAGGGGGGGGGNNGGGGGGGGGGGGGGGGATGTGCGATGGGCCAGATCGCGAGACGAACACATCGGAGACCCAGCCAAAGGATGGGCCGGGTCGGAGTCGGAGTCGGAGACCCATCCAATGAGCAGCGAAAAGCAACGGAGAAAAAAAAAAGGACGAGGGAAAGAACGACGCCGAAAGCACACCAGCAGCAGAGCCTGCAAAAAACGGAAATAAGTGTCGGGGCTCCACTGCCGCCCGTCGAGCCTGCCCTTTGCGAGAAATGCCAAGCCTCGCTGCCATTGGCCGGCCGCCCCAGCGACGACGCGCGTTCACTGCCCCCTTCTCCTTTTTGCTTTGTCGCACCCCCTCCACAGAGCGACGACTTTCCGGCGGATGGGCCCTGCATGAGGGCGATCTGCGGATGCCTCTGCCTCGTAAGATTTCTTACGGGTGCGCGCCGGCCGACCGTGAACAAGGCAGGCGCACGTCGAAAGAGGAAGGCGTGAGGATGCCATGCCGCGGGTGTTGCAGAAGGAGCGAATCAGGCCCGCCCCAATGCGTAATGCGGTGGGCAAGTGCGTGTGACACAAGAAGCCACGCAAGCACTAGCCTGCCCGGCCGCCCTTTCCTGCAGGCGGCATACGAGTACGAATACTGGGTGCAGCAGGCGCTGTAGCGTATGGGGGAGCGCATCTCGCGTGCGGCGTACGTATGTGAGCATACGTCGTCAGTTGCCCTCGGCGTACCCCGTACGCTAAGCGTCGCCTTCCCCTGCCGTAGTAGTTCCCTGTGGCCTGCAGCCTGTAACGTCTTTCCGCCCAGGCAGCGACCGCCCAGGCTTCTCTCTTTTCGTCTTCGTCCCTCTTTCTTCCTCTCCCGTTCTCTTTTTCCCATCCCCTCCCGCAAACCACACCCAAAATTCGGCCCATAGCCTCATTTGTCGTCCCTCCTTTTCTTTTTTTTCTCTTTNNCTGTCTTTTCTCTTCTCTCCCCCCCCCCTTTCTTCCGCTCGCTTTCTCCTCCTTCGATCCCACCCCCGTCCCACTTCCACCGACGACTTGTTGCGTTCGTGCCCTTCAACGAGAGAGAGAGAGAGAGACGAGACTCTCTATCCATAGACTGGACGGCTTCCTCTGACGACTACCCTTACGACCGCACGACCACCACGCCCGCCGACTGTGCACGCAACAACGTTCCCTCTTTTTCGCGGATGCCTTTCTAGGCCTCCGCAAAGAACGAACCGACCGACCACGGCCGACGACACACTCGACGATCCTCTCCCTCGCTTGCCCGGTTCGCTCTCCTCGCGAAATCAGACAACGGCCAGGCCACTCCAGACACACAGCGGATTGCCACCGTCATCATGGCAGCACGCAAGCCCGTCGCGTCCGGAGCGCCGCCCGACGGCGAGTTCGGCGAGGAATGGGCACACGACCTGCGCCTGCGCTTCGAGCAGCTGCTATGCACACGCCGGATGAACCACCTCAGCGAAGCCCACGCCCGTCGCGGCTCGCCATCCCCCCGGGAAGCATCCCCCAGCAACGCGCGCGCACGCTCCGTCGGCCACGCGTCCCCCCGCTCCCCTCGTCCTTCTACCGCCCATGCCTCGCCCCGTCCTCCCACCGCACACGACAGCAGCAGTCGATTCATGGCGCCTCCTACTGGCCCTCCTCCCCCAATTCCGACCGCGGCCGACGGACAAAGTAGCAGAAGCGTCGCTGCCATGCCGGCCTTGCCTACGAGGCCTGCGCCGCCACGCCACGCTCCTCCTCCCCCTCCCGTCGCAGCAACGTCCGCGGCACTCTCTCCCGCGCCCTCCTCATCGCACCGTGCCGACACACCCGCCACACCACCCTCCTACTCATCTCTACGCAACCTACCCCTGGTGCCGCGTCCGCCCGCCGCAAACGACCGCGAACAGCAATTCCGAAGTCTCCTCATCACCCTGTCCACCACCCCCTTAAAATACGAAAACCCCGGCCTTCTGGACGAGGCGCTGCAGGTCATCCCGTTGGACCGCATCTACAGCGAGGCCGACGAGGAGTCCCAGGTGTTTCGGGCCGAGGCCGAGAGCATGGGTGACGGCCGGAAAGCCGTATGGGGCTACCAAGACTGCGTGATCCGCGCCCTGTTACGGTTCGTATTGCCCTTTACTCTTTTTCTCTTGCTTGCTGTCCCTAGCTGCTCTTTTCCCCGTTCGCATACTAATTTTAATGTAGGTGGTTTAAGCGATCCTTTTTCTCCTGGGTCAACAACCCGCCATGTACGGTCTGCTACTCGCTCACCATCTGCCAAGGCAACACTCGCCCAACACCGGAGGAGAGCGCATGTGGCGCACTGTTGGTGGAGTCCTACCGGTGTTCCAACCCTACCTGCGGCGCCTACGAACGCTTTCCCCGCTACAGCGACGTCTGGCGCCTCCTGCAGACAAGGCGCGGCCGCTGTGGCGAATGGGCCAACTGCTTCAGCATGCTGTGCCGTGCAGTCGGTGCCCGTGTCCGCTGGGTCTGGAACGCCGAAGACCACGTGTGGACCGAGGTCTACTCAACACACCGGAAACGCTGGGTCCACGTCGATGCCTGCGAGGAGTCGTGGGACAACCCGCGGCTGTACACGGAGGGTTGGGGCAAGAAGATCTCCTACTGCATCGCCTTCTCCATTGATGGGGCCACCGACGTCACCCGCCGCTATGTGCGCAAGAGCGAGTTCTCTCTCGAGCGCAACCGGTGTCCGGAGCCCGTCCTGCTCTACATCATGCAGGAAATCAAGAACCTGCGCCGCGCCAACATGAGCAAGGAGGAGCGCTTCCGCCTGGAGAAGGAAGACTCGGCCGAGGACCGCGAGCTGCGCCAGTACATGGTTAACATGATCGCCCAGGCCGTCACACTCATCGTGCCTGGCGCCAACTCCAGCAGCTCCAGCAGTGGCGGCCCGTCTGATGACACGAAAGTGCCGGCTGAACTCCATGGTCGGCAGAGTGGCAATGTCGAGTGGGTGACTGCGCGCGGCGAGAATGGCCGCCATCCACCGCAGCAACAACAGGGCCCTCCGCAGCACGACCGAAAGGACCCGACCTACCGTGGGTTTCCTTGATTGTCCTTTTCAAACGATTTCGACAATTCAACCTATCTTTCAGTCCGGTGGCACGCTGGTACCATTCCGGTGGCCCAACCCGCTGTGCCAGCCCCCCCCGCAGAGGTCTGACCCGGCCGACCTAGCTGCGACGGCCCCGGCCCCGGCCTCATTGCCAGCTGTGTAACCACAGACAATATGCAACTGGTGCATACTGGTTCAAGACGTGCCGGGGCCTACACGGGGCCCTTGCAGGCGTCCCGAGGGCGCGGGAAAGCAAAGTTGCTCTTACTGTCCAGAGTGGATAGAAGAGAACGGCGCTTCCGGATATTATCCTTCATCGACAAGTCTGTCGTGTGGCCCTGTATATCATACTTTGTCAATTGGGGGCCCTAATCCTTTTGGCCTTTCCTTTTGTTTTTTTATGTCCGTTGGTGTTATATGGTTATGATGTTTTGCCCGCTTCAATATACCGGCTCATAGCACATTTGCATAGGAGTATAGGAAATCGGGTTACATGTGTGTAATAATTCATACGAATGAAGAGAAGTTACTGGCTCCTTGTTGTCGACTTGTCGTGGCGTGTCATTGGGCTGGGCGGAACGCCGCCATGGCACGATGGTGGGCGCCTAAAAAGCGTGCGTTGGCTGGTTGGTGCCTGAGGCGCGACTTCGTGCCCAACGAAAACCCGCAAAAACCCCCAAGTCCGTTTTCGTAACCGACCGACTTTTCTCCCCTCCAACCACCTCACCCCCCATCTTGCACCTTGGGGTCGACACTACCTTCCCATCTCCCACACCTTCTTTCTCGTGTGGGCTTTCATTCACGCAGCACGACAGCATGTTTCCGTCTGTCCGCCGCGTCGCGGTTGCGACGTCGTCGTCTTCGGCGGCCTCGGCGGCAACGGCAACGCTCGTGGGTGGCCAACGCATGGTGACCGCGACCAAGCCACGCACCGACCAGCCCCAGCGGCAGCATCAGCGGCGGTACTCGTCCTCCAAGCCGTCGAACCCCGATGGGAGCGGCAGCAGCAGCCTGCCATCATCGTCGTCGTCTCCGTCGTCGACCTCCTCATCCACGCCGAAACGCCGACGAAAGACCAACAAGGCCGACGCCTCCGCGACGGCGGCCGCGCCCGCCTCGACCTCTGCGGCAGCCAACGCCGCCGCGGCCGCTCACGCGGCTGCGGCTGCGGCTGCTGCGGCCAAGCTTCCCAGCGTGCCGTCGACGCAGCACCTGCCGATCGAGAGCCTGGCGCTGTCCGCGTTCTTCTCGCAGCACCGGCCCATCTCGGTGACGCACAGCCTGCCCAAGATTGTGACGGACGAATCGTTCGCGGCCATCTTTGCCCAGGCGCCGGCGGCGTCGCGGCGTGGCCGGCAGCAGCAGCACGGCGGTGGCGCGGCGGCGGCGGCGGGTGGCCAGCACCGGCCGTCGGACGTGATCCGCACGCTGACCAAGACGGTGCACGACCTGGAGGGCCCCATGAGCGCGCTGACGGTGGGTGGCGGCAAGGGCGAGGCGCGCCGCGCGTCGTCGAAGAAGGCGCAGCAGCAGGAGGCGGCGGCGGCCATGGCGCGCCGCCAGGAGCTGCTGCAGCAGCTGGAGGAGGACAACGACGCGGCGGCGGCGTCGGAGTCGTCGTCGTCCGGGGCGGCCCGTTCGTCGTCGTCGCGCTCGCCGACGATCGAGTTCAAGCACGCCGACGGCTCCGACTCGGGCATCTCCGTGCAGCTGCAGGCGCTGGCCGGGCAGCTGCTGCCGTTCCAGCCGCCGCCGGCCCCCGTGGCGGAGGAGATGGGCGAGAGCGGCGAGTACGAGGGCGCCGAGGAGCTGATAGCGGCGGACGAGGGCGTGTTCGCGGAGGACGCGGAGATGACGACGACACGCGTGTTCAAGGCGGTGCTGACGATTGAGGAGCAGCGCGACGCGCAGGGCCAGGTGCGCATTGTGGCGCACACGCCGCAGATTGTCGAGGACGGCGACGAGGAGGGCGAGATGGCGCTGATCGGCAGCGGCCGCCGGGGCCGCGTCGGCAGCAGCGGGCGCGCCGCGGCGCCGCGGTCGTTCCTGGAGCGCATGGCGCTGCGCCAGCTGCGGTACGAGGACGCGACGGCGCACTGGCAGGCGCCGCGCATGGAGGCGCTGAGCGTGAAACGGCAGCGCAAGCTCAAGATGAAGAAGAAGAAGTACAAGAAGCTGATGCGGCGGACGCGGACGCTGCGGCGGCGGCAGGACCGGGCGTGAGGGGGGAGAGTGCGTGCTTGGCCAGTGTACAGTAGTATCTGATTTAGATTGTTGTCTGGTTTTTCTTTCATCTTCATCTTTCTCTTTCATTTCTTTTGCCTTTCCATGTCCTGCGCTGTTTTCCCGCATGTTTTCCTTGACTGGATGTTCTCTACCAACTGGCATTCATAGATACGGAAATGATGAAATGCTCAAGCGAAATATGGAACACACGAGGCAGGCGAAAGCAGAAACACAGAGGGCATGTGAAGCTTTTGTCTCATAGAATGGAGACATCGTGACTATGGAGCAACCCCACTTTTCGACTTTTTTGACACCCTTCACCGCCGGGCAGAAAAAGCTTCTCCGCCAAAATTTTAGGAAGGAGCAGACTCCGAGAAGAAAAAAAGAAGCAGGTCAAAACGGTCTCTTCACCACAACGTCCTCCCAACCACGACCCTCCCTCGCACACGCCTCCAGAATGTCACGAAAAGCGGTGGACGCGCGGATTCCGACGCTGATCCGCAATGGTGTGCAGTCGAAGAAGCGCAGCTTCTTTGTGGTGATTGGCGACCGGGCCAAGGACGTGATTGTGCACCTGCACTACATCATGACGAGCATGGAGCAGCAGGGGCAGGCGATGCAGGGGGACGGCGGGAACGGCACGGCACAGGCGCGCAACAAGTCGGTGCTGTGGGCGTACAAGAGCAAGCTGCTGGGGTTCACGAGCCACCGGCGCAAGCGCGAGGCCAAGATCAAGAAGGAGATCAAGCACGGGCTGCGGGAGGCCAACGAGAGCGATCCGTTCGAGCTGTTTGTGGCGCTGCACGACATCCGCTACGTGTACTACAAGGAGACGGACAAGATCCTGGGCAACACGTACGGCATGTGCATCCTGCAGGACTTTGAGGCGCTGACGCCCAACACGCTGGCGCGCACGGTCGAGACCGTCGAGGGCGGCGGGCTGGTGGTGCTGCTGCTCAAGGGCATGCAGTCGCTGCGGCAGCTGTACACGCTGTCCATGGACGTGCACGCGCGCTACCGCACCGAGGCGCACGACGACGTGGTGCCGCGCTTCAACGAGCGCTTCATCCTGTCGCTGGGCCGCTGCGAGGCGTGCCTGGTCATCGACGACGAGCTCAACGTGCTGCCCATCTCGGGCGGCAAGGGCGTGCAGGCGCTGCCGCCGCCGGGCACGGAGGACGAGGACGAGGAGGACGCAGGACGGCCCGCCAAGAAGAAGGGCGGCGGCGCTGCGGTCGTGTCCAACGCCCGCCAGCTGGCGGACCTCAAGGACGCGCTGCGGGACACGCCGCCGGTGGGCACGCTGGTGCCGCTGGCGCGCACGCTGGACCAGGCGCAGGCGCTGCTGACGTTTGCGGACGCGATCGCGGACAAGTCGCTGCGCGGCACGGTGGCGCTGACGGCGGCGCGCGGCCGCGGCAAGTCGGCGGCGATGGGTCTCGCGGTGGCGGCGGCGGTGGCGCACGGCTACGCCAACATCTTCATCACGTCGCCGTCGCCGGAGAACCTCAAGACGCTGTTTGCGTTTGTGTTCCGCGGCTTCGACGCGCTCGGCTACCTGGACCACGTCGACTACACCATCATCCAGTCGACGAACCCGAACCTGCCCAGCAAGCCGGTCGTGCGCGTCAACATCCACCGCAACCACCGCCAGACCATCCAGTACATCCGCCCCCAGGACGCCCACGTGCTGGGCCAGGCCGAGCTGCTGGTCATCGACGAGGCCGCCGCCATCCCGCTGCCGCTGGTGCGCCGCCTGCTGGGCCCGTACCTGGTCTTCATGGCGTCCACCATCAACGGCTACGAGGGCACGGGCCGGTCGCTGTCGCTGAAGCTGATCAAGCAGCTGCGCGAGCAGTCGGCGCACCGGCCCAGCAAGGCGGCTGCTGCTGCCAACGGCGCGGCGGTCGTGGTCGCGGACCGCGCCACCGGGCGGCCGTCCAAGACGCAGGACCCGTACGACGACGACGGGTCGGCGTCGGCGGCGGCGCTGGGCGGGCGCACGCTGCGCGAGATCACGCTGTCGGAGCCGATCCGGTACGCGCAGGGCGACGCGGTGGAGAAGTGGCTGAACGCGGTGCTGTGTCTGGACGCGACGCTGCCGCGGGCGGGCGGCGGCGGCGGTAATAAGGCGGTGGGCTGCCCGGACCCGTCGACGTGCGAGCTGCTGCACGTCAACCGCGACACGCTGTTCTCGTACCACCCGGTGTCGGAGCGGTTCCTGCAGCAGATGGTGGCGCTGTACGTGGCCAGCCACTACAAGAACACACCCGACGACCTGCAGCTGCTGAGCGACGCGCCGGCGCACGAGCTGTTTGTGCTGGTGGCGCCGGTGGCCGAGGACAGCGCGCAGCTGCCGGAGCCGCTGTGCGTGGTGCAGGTGGCGCTGGAGGGCCGCATCAGCCGCCAGAGCGTGCTGCACGCGCTGAGCCGCGGCACGCGGCCGTCGGGCGACCTGATCCCGTGGCTGGTCAGCCAGCAGTTCCAGGACGACGAGTTTGCGTCGCTGTCGGGCGCGCGCGTCGTGCGCATCGCGACGAACCCGGACTACGTCAGCATGGGCTACGGGTCGCGCGCGCTGCAGCTGCTGTGCGACTTTTACGGCGGCCAGTTTGCGAGCCTGGCCGAGGGCGATGGGCCCGCGGCGGCGGCGGCAGAGGCCGAGGCCACGGCCGTCGTCCGCCGCGTCACCGACGAGGAGCTGGCGCACGCCAGCCTGCTGGACGACGACATCCGCGTGCGCGACATCAGCACGATGCCGCCGCTGTTCGCGCGGCTGGCGGAGCGGCGCGCGCCGGACCTGGACTACGTCGGCGTCAGCTACGGGCTCACGGGCCCGCTGCTCAAGTTCTGGAAGCGCGCGGCGTTTGCGCCCGTGTACCTGCGGCAGACGCCAAACGAGCTGACGGGCGAGCACACGTGCGTGATGCTGCGGCCGGTGGGCAGCGGCCGCGGCGGCGACCGCGACGGCAGCTGGCTGGCCGCGTTTGCGCGCGACTTCCACCGGCGGTTCCTGTCGCTGCTGTCGTACCAGTTCCGCGAGTTTCCGTCGGTCATGTCGCTGAGCATCAGCGAGGCGGCGCAGAAGGGCGAGGCGCAGTTTGCGACGGAAGAGGAGGAGGGGGACGACGACGACGACAACGAGGACGACCAGCGCGCGGCCCGCTCGCGGCCGCTGACGAAGCGCGAGCTGGACGCGCTGCTGACGCCGTTCGACCTCAAGCGGCTCGAGTCGTACGCGAACAACATGCTGGACTACCACCTGGTCCTGGACCTGGTGCCGACGGTGGCGCAGCTGTACTTTGCCGGGCGGCTGCGCGGGCGCAGCAGCGGCGGCACGACGGGCACGGGCAGCCAGGCGGGCGCGCCGCCGGGCGTCGTGCTGACGGGCGTGCAGCAGTGCATCCTGCTGGCGGTGGGCCTGCAGCGCAAGGACATGGAGGCGGTGGCGGGCGAGCTGTCGCTGCCGGTGTCGCAGCTGCTGGCCATGTTCATCAAGATCCTGCGCAAGGTCACGGCGCACTTTGCCGCGCTGGTGGCCGCGGCCGTGGACGCGCAGCTGCCGCGCGCGGTGCGGGCGCCGCGCGGCGTGTCGGTGGCCAACGCGGCGGGCGTGCACGACGACGAGGAGGTCGACGGCCGGTTCCAGCCGCTGGCGCAGACGGTGCAGGAGGAGTTGGAAGAAGAGAACGACGACGACGACGACGACGACGACGAAGACGAGGAGGCCCAGCGGCGCCGCAAGCAGCGCGAGCTGATCAACGCGCTGCCGCTCGACCAGTACGAGGTCGACGAGGCGGACGCGCCCGGCTGGGCCGAGGCCGAGAAGCAGGTGGCGGCGGCGCGCAAGAAGGGCAAGACGCCGACGACCGTCAGCGTCAAGAGCAGCAAGGGCACCAAGCGCAAGCCGGGCGACACGACGGTCGCCGAGGTGTACGAGTCGGTGTACGGCGAGGAGAAGAAGCACAAGAAGAAGCGGCACGGGAAGGCGTGATTGTTTTTGCTGCTTTGCTGTTCTGCTGTTTTGCTGTTTGACTGCTTTTCATTGCTTGTTTGGGATAACGGAAAGGAAAAAGAATAGATCAATTCAACTTTGAAATCCAAATCAACAAACAATAGGGGGTGCGTGCGTACACGTGACCGTTGTTTTCCTGCTTTTCCCTTTCCTTCCCCTTTTTATTCTTCTATTTTCCCCCCTTTTTTTTCCTTTTCCGACCCCCTCTCTAGATACCAGCGCCTCCATATCCCTACGCCCACGTCAGCGTCCAGTCCTCCTTCCACGCACCGCCGTCCGTCTTCTTCTGCAGACCCGTCACCACCAGCCGCTTCTCGGCCGCGCTGTACGTCCACGCCGGCAGGCTGTGGCCGTGGTCGCCGTGGTCGCCGTGGTGGTCCGCCGCCGCGCCCGGGAGCGGGGCGCCGTTCCAGGCCACGGCCTGGGGCGCGTGGGCGACGCCGAGGACGGTGACGTTGGCCAGGGGGTTGGTGTCGTCGGCGTAGGCGCCGTGCGCCGTGGCGCGCAGGCAGGCCTCCTTCGTGCCGGCCGAGACGGCCAGGGCGACCGTGCGCGTGGCCGCGGGCGCCTCGCTGACGCCGTCGTCGAGGTAGAGCGAGCCGGCGGCGGCGCCGGCGGCGTCGAGCGCGACCAGCAGGCTCCAGGGCGTGCGGCGGGCGGCGGTGGTGGTGTTGGCGGCGTCCTGCAGCGGCAGGATGTGGCCGCCGCGGACGTAGAGCGGGATGTGGCCGAGGGGCGCGGCGATGGTGACGTTGCGGCCGGCGGGGGCGGGCACGGCGGTCTGGTTGTACCAGTCGTACCACACGGTGCGGGCGGCGGCGCCCGGGAAGACGCCGTCGACGGTGGCGGCGCCCTGCTCGAGCACGGGCGTGACCAGCAGGGCCGGGCCCAACAGGAACTGGCGGTCGGCGGCGGCCAGGGCGGGCTCGGCGTCAAACTCCCAGGCCAGGGCGCGCATGACGGGGCGGCCGGTGGCGTGGGCGTCGGCAAAGAGCGTGTAGAGGTAGGGCAGCAGGCGGTAGCGGATGGCCATGGCGGTGCGCGACGCGTCGGCGACGGCGGCCCAGCGGTACGGCTCCTGCGGCAGCGCAGCCAGCGTGTTGTGGTTGCGGTAGAAGGGGAAGAAGGCCGACAGCTGCATCCAGCGCGCGCACAGCTCCATGTCGGTGTTGCCGTTGAAGCCGCACGTGTCGACGCCGAACATGGGCACGCCGAAGATGCTGAACGACAGCGCCTGCGGGATCGACAGCGCCATGTACAGCCACTTGCTGTAGTTGTCGCCGCCCCAGTGGCCCGCCCATTGCCCCGACCCCGCAAACGTCGACCGCCCGATCACCAGCGGCCGCCGCCCCGGGTGGATCGCCTGCAGCGCCTGGTGCGTCGCGTTGAGCAGCTGGTGCCCGAACAGGTTGTGCGCCTCGTACTCCAGCAGCCCGCCGTGGTGCGTCGCGTTCGGGCTGACCGCGTGCACCGCCAGCTCGCCCTGGATGTTGTTGATCACGTACGGCGGGTAGTTGACGTCGCGGCCGCCCGGCGTCGGCGTCGTGCGCAGGTACGTCGTCGTCGTCGTCGTCGTCGGGGTCGCCGGCGTGGCGGCCGTGGCCGCGGCCGCGGCCGACTGCGACGACGCCACGGCCGACGCCGACGCCGCCTCGGACGCGTTGGTGAGCGCAAAGTTCTCCGGGTAGTCGGTGACCAGGTTGCCGGGCTCGCCGGGCAGGCCGAACGGCGGGTGCACCGGGTTCTGGGCCAGGTTTCCGGAGCCGCACGAGCCGACGCAGAAGGACGACACCTCGCTCATGTCGATCCAGATGCCGTCAAAGGCCACCTTGTCGTGCCACGCCTTCATCTCCGCCGTCCACCACGCGAACGCGCCCGTGCCGTTGAGCACCGCGCCCGCCCAGTCCGGGAACACCGTGTAGCCCGGCCACACCGCGCCAATGTACAGCGACCCGTCCGGGTTGAGCAGGAACGCGTCCGCCGCCACGCCGCGGTCGAACGGCGGGTACGCGTCGCTCGCGTTGGCCGGGTTCGGCGCGTACACCGCCGAGTCCACAATCGGGATGTAGTGCTGGTCGTTGGCGTGCAGCCGGTCCAGGAACGCCGCCGCCTCGTCGTACCCAAAGCGCACCGGGTCGTTGTCAAAGTTGCGGTACTGCTTCATGTAATCGATGTCCGTCCAGATCGTCTCCAGCGGCAGCCCGGCCGCCGCGAACTCGTCCACGACCTCCTGCAGCACCGTCCAGTTGGCGTAGCCCCAGCGGCACTGGTGGAAGCCGAACGCAAAGTACTGCTGCAGCGCCGGCAGGCCCACCGCCGTCTGCTGGTACGCCGTCAGCACCGCCTCCGCCGTCGGCCCCGCGTACACGTACAGGTCGATGCTGCCGCCCAGCAGGCGCCACGTCAGGCCCTCCGGCCGCAGCAGCACCTCCTGCGCGTGCGCGTTGCGCAGGAACACGCCGTGCGTCGCCGACGTGTAGTGGCCGTCCGCGGCGGCCGCCGCATCGGCCACCGCCACGTACTGCCCCGTCGCCGCGTCAAAGTACCGCGTGTCCAGGTAGATCGGGTGCGCGCCGTAGATGTTGCCGTCGACCGGGTCGCCCGCGTCCGCCGCGAACAGCGTGCGCGTGATGTTGGTGCCCAGCCGGAAGCCGTGGATGACCTCGCCCAGCCCGTACAGGTTGTAGTCGGCCGGCAGCGCCGTGCCGAACTCGATGAACTGGTCCTCGTACACGAGCTTGCGGCCCGCCGTCGAGAACACCACGTCGCCCGTCGCCTTGCGCGTCACCGTGAAGCTGAACGTCGGCTTGTTCGCCCACGTCACCGCCAGCGCGCCGCCGCCGAGCTCGACCACCGGCGGCCCGCCCGCCGGCCGCGGCACCAGCGCCTCCGGCAGCTCAAACCACGACACGTTGTGCGCATCCAGGAACCGCGGCGCAATCGCAATGTGCACGCGGTCCGCCGCCTGCGTCTCGATCGTCAGCGCCAGGTGCGCCACGTCGTTGCCGTACACGTTGCACGCCGGGCCCGCCAGGTCCAGGTGCGCCGTGAGGCCGTGCCCGTCGGCCGTCGCCTTGACCGCCGACGCCACGTAGCCGGGGCAGTGCGCCTGCGGGTCGACCGCCTCCGGGTCGTTGATCCACGGCAGCACGTTCTGGCCATTCGCGGCCGCGGCCGGGAGCGTGTATTGAGAATGGCCGCTGGACACGGTGGCCGACGCCGAGATGGCCGCCGCCGACACAGCCGGCAGCTGGGAGGCCGCAAAGAGGGCGGCCGAGGCGGCCCAGCGCAACACGGAGGGCGCCATGGAGGGAAGTGAGGAGAATGGAAAACAAGAGGACAAGAAACAAAAGGATCCGTTGGTCAACGTAGGACAGTTATGCCGTGCAGACGAAGATGGAAGCACGGGAGAAGAGAACGAACGGGAAGGGAGAGAAGAGTAGGGAAGAAAGAGAAAGAGCAGCAAGAATAAAAGAAAAAAAAAGAAAAAAAGAGATACGGGCACTCTTATGTATCTTCCCTGCGAGACGTCCCCGCCACGACGTCTTGCTTCGGCCTTCATCATCACACACAGTGTAATTTCATTTGCCTCCGTGTAAGCCGGGCCGGGTGGAGTGACGAGAGGATGGAAGACGCATGTGCTTGTACCCCATGTCGTCTGTCCCTGTTCTCGTCGGCCAAAGACCTCAGTCGCCGCCTTGCAGATCCCACTAGGAAATGGACAAAGAAAAAAGGAGAAAAAAAAACGTCACCAAGAAGTCGCAAAAGCAATGACTTCGGTGGCTGAGCCGGCCGACAGCGGAACAAGACGTCACGGAACCGCCATGTACCCCCGGTCAAGAGCTGCCGGAAAGTCTCCGCCGGACAGGGCAGACGCCCGAGACGGCGCCGGCGCGATGGATGGGTGGCAGAGGAAGAGGAGACGGGATGAGGATCAAACCAGAATGAGGAAAGAGAATAAAAAAATAAAGAGAAAAAATAAAAAAAGACGATACCGAGACCATCCCCAGAAGAGCAGGCGTGGCGAGAAAGGGCCGATGAAGGAAAGCGGGGGAGCAGGGGTGTGCGGCTGGGGGCGGAGGCGAAGAGGGTATGATGCTGGCCCGAACGGTGTTAAGCATAGTCATGCAGCCAAGTCGCTCGGTACAGTACAAGCACCTGAGAGGGCCGGCCGATCCCATGAGGATCCCTTCCTGCACGCAGGGCCGAGAATAGGACCGATGAGAAGAATGAAGAAAAGAGAATGGGACAAAAAATAAAGAAGAAAAAAAAGAGAGAGAGAAAAGAAGAAGAGAAAAAAGAAATGATGAGAAAAGAGAAGAAAAAACGATACCTTAAGAAACACTGTACCGTCTCGTGATCCATGGCCGCGGTCGAACTGAGAACCCGCGGTCGGGCCCGAGGGTACATCCTGCGATCGCGTCCCACCGGTCGGGTGTCACCAGGGCCTCCGTGCGTCGTGTCCCACGGGGCAGAACATGGCCTGTGTTGTTTGGCGAGGCGGCCGGACGGGGAACAAGTACTCGCAAGTAGAACGTGCAAAACCAACATGAAGATAAGCCAATTGATTGCCGGCTATAGTGCTGCCAGTACAGCAACAGAGAGACCCCTTCTCTTTGCTCCGTCACCCAGTACATAAACTCCTTCGTAATCATGATTTCCAACGTGCTCCTCGACCGTGGCCTGGCCGAGGGATGGAAAATAACAAAAGCTCAATAAATCGAAAGCAACGGGGCAACCAGAGCGACAAAAGGAAACAGGGATATCGAGAGATAGGGGTGGGTATGAAAGGCAGGAAATGGCCAGAAAAGAAACCGAGAAAATGCAGAGCCCATCCAAAAGAAACAGAACAAACCAGAAAAAAAGAAGCAGCCCAAAGTTCGCCGCGTTGTATCTTTCTTTCTCTTTTGTGGTTCGCCAACCAATCCGTGAACCCCAAAAGAAAAATGCCAAAGAAAAGAAAATCAACAGCCGAAAAGATCATTAGAAGAAAATACAGCACGCTCATGAACATTAGTGGTGTAAGGAGGTGAAAGAAGATGAGAGACGGGAGGGAGGAAGGGCAGCGACGCTCTAGTAGGACAGATCCACGTTGGCCATGGACGACAGCATTTTGCTTTCCGCGTCGGATTGTGCATTTGCTGATGTCGAAGACACCATGGACGGTGTTAATGTCGTTGCCGTTGATGTCGAGGATGCAGATATTGGTACTGCCGTGGTGTCGGAATGTGCTGTGCTCGGGAGAGGTGGCTGGTTGTTGTGCTGGCCGTGCTGGTCTGCTGTGCTGGCCGGCATCCCTGTCGCCAGCTCCTCCGGCGGCGGGATGCCGCTGTCGGCAAAGCCAAACTCGCGTATCTGCTGGAAGCTCCAGCTGGGTACAAACGACTTGCTGTGCCACGCCCGGGGCTCGCGCTCGTACAGCTCGTCGATCTGCTCCAGGCTGAGCTTGCTCGTCTCGTACACCATCAGGTAGACAAACAGCACGGCGACGATGCAGAATGCACCCCAGATGAAGAACACCCGCGCCCCCATCTGCGCCGAGCCCTGGCCCTCGCCCACCATAAACGGCGTGCCGTACGCGATGCCAAAGTTGAGAATCCAGTTGGACGCCGTCGACACCGAGTTCGACTTGGCGCGCACCTTGAGCGGGTAGATCTCCGACGTCACCACCCACGCCACGGGGCCCCATGACGCCGCAAAGAAGAACATGCAGATGGCCGAGAAGATGACCAGGATCTGCATCGACGCCTGCTCCATGTTTTTGGGCGCCGCCGACGCAAACGACGCGATCAGCAGCTGGCTGACCGCCATGCCCGCCCCGCCGATCATGAGCAGCGTGCGCCGTCCCCAGGACTCCACAACGTACATGCCGGGGATCGTCGACACCACGTTGACCACGTTGATGATCACCGACACCATGAAGGGGTTCTTGATGCCGGCCAGGTGGAAGAAGGTTGTGCTGTAGTATAGGATAAAGTTGACGCCCGTCAGCTGCTGCAGAATCTGCAGCGCGCACCCCGTCAGCGTGCGCCGGCCCAGGTGCGGCGACCCCAGGAAAATGTCGCGGTACGAGCCGGGCCCGAGCGCCATCTCGTACTCGTGGTTGGCCACGATCTCAGCCAGCTCTTCAATCAGGGCCGGGTGGGTGATGTCGAGGCGTCGCAGCCGACTCAGCGACAAGGCTGCCGCTTCCTTGTAGCCGCACTTCACCAAGAACCGCGGCGTCTCTGGGAGCACCAGTAGGCCGAGCGACAGGACGCAGGCCCAGGTCAGCTGCAGCCCCATAGGAATGCGATAGGCGGCTGCACCGCTGAGCTTGTACGTGAGTAAGTTGACGACCGAGGCTGACAGGAGCCCGACGGTGATAAATAGCTGATACGCGCACACCAGCGTGCCACGGATCCATTTGGGTGCCATCTCGGACTGGTAGAGCGGCACGAGGACAGATACTGCACCGACGCCGACGCCGGCAAAGAATCTGAATTGTTAGGAGTATGGACAAGAGACACTCGACCGAGGTCCAACAGGAGAGAGCATACCGGCCAGCCAACAAGAGAGGGATGTTGGTGGAGACAATCTGCAGGATGACGCCAAAGACGAAGACGCCGACCGACATGATTAAGGATTTGCGGCGGCCGGAAAAGTCCCCGATGGGTGCCGAAAGCAGAGCGCCGATTGTGGTGCCGGCGCTCAGCATGGAAATGATGAGAGCTTGCTGTTTCGGTTCCAGCCCCGTGGGTGTTGTGGAGGCCGGCAGATTTGCGTTTTCTTTGGAGTACTGGCGGAGGAAGGCTTCCATGGACAGGATGCCGTTGATGGAGCCGGTGTCGTAACCGAAGAGAAGGCCGCCGGTAGCGACGAAGAAGCCGACCATGATGGCAGGGGCGGCCGACCCAGCGACGTTGTCGGGCCTTCGCCAACCCATGGCGAAGCCCGCCATGATGGAGGCCGGGCGAGAGCGAGAGTGAAGGACGGAGAAGGGAGGCGAGCGCGGAGAAGGGAGGGGGTAGAGGCGAGGGAGAGAGGGAGAGGGGAGAGAGATGACGCAGAGGGTGTATCGTTTCAACACGCGAAGAAGGGCACGAGAGGGAAGAGATTGCGGCCACTGTGGGATCAAGAGCAGGCCCGGGTCGTCGGTTGGGCGCAAAGTCAAGGCGGTGGCGACGAGGATAGACGCCAGGCGTGGAAGCGCATCGAGGACGGGCGAGGTGGAGGGGATCGTCGTCGGGGTGTGTTCTGTGTTCGATTTCGGTCGATTGCGCCCTGCGAGTTTTTTCTCTCTCGTCTGAAGCGTCGTCGGATCTCCGTGGCAAAAGCAAGTCGGACGGGCGATCGTCGGTCAATGTGCTGGCTTTGGTCTGCCCTTCTGTTCGTGTCGGCGGACTTGTGTCTCCCACTTTTCGTCTTCAGCGATGACCGGGAAAACAAAAAAGTGACAGAAGAAAAGGGCTATGCCATGGCGAAACGAGTCTCGTTTCTCCTTTTTTTCCTCTGTCGGATCTCTCAGCCGTAATCGAAGAGAAGGAGAATAGGCGAACAGAAGACGCAAGGCAGCTAAGGCGAGATGGGGGGGAGAGGGGAATGAAGAAAGGAGACGGGGACGAGCAAATAGCGAGAGGGTGGACGGCGATGCGAAAGAGAGCCCTGCAAACCCCGACTCTACTGGCGGTTTTGGTGGGCAGCGAGCGGTGGCGGAGGGTAGTATTGGGTGGGTGGAGCCGGGTCAGAGCAGAAATGGGAAAGGACCTGGGGAACGGAGACGGGAACTGGGGGTAATACAATACGGGGGCATGTCCGTTCGGAGTATGCACTCGTATGGTACGAGTATCTGGCTCGTATTCTCGTGTCGTGCCTTCCTCTGGGTTTTCTTTGTGCGCACCGCCAAGGGGAAGGAGCGACCAGGGCTGCCGGGGAGCAGCAGACTCGTTGGGGCGTATCTTACAGAGTACGGAATGTGCAGAAGCACAGGCCGTGTGTACGGAGTAGAGTACGATACTCGTACGGAGTACTCTGCAAGTACTGCCGTACCTTGTCACTGACAGAAGCCCACACCCCGTAGGCGGAAAATTGGAAGCGACGCCCCGCTTGCACACGGAAAGAGCCAATGATCGCCGATCCTGCTGCCGAGGACAGGCGCCCTTTGTACTCCCTACGCTACACACCACAGCACCTGCCGCGCAAGCCCGAGTAGGGATACTTGGGCCCGGAATACCTGCGCGGGACATGCTCCCAAATGCTGCGGAGGGGTGCGACGCGATGGAATAGGCTGGCTAGCCCCACCCAGTCGAGTCTGATTTGCGCCCTATGGTGTAGCACGGCACACGTAAGAACGGACTTGGTATGAGCCCGTATGGACTGCCCGTCTTTGTCGCCTCGCAGTCGCTTCTGCTGGCAGAACGAGGGGAGGGACCGCAGGAAAGCGTGAGATGCCGGTCTGCGCTGTGGACCGCCCCGCGGACAACGGACAGCGCGCCGGACAACATGCACAGCACACGGCATATGCAAGTCGTCACGGCCGGGGGGGGGCATACGAGTAGGCCAAGAGTCGAGCGAGGGTCAGGAGGATGCGTCTCACGTTCTTTTCGCGCTGGGCGCTGGTCTGCAGCGTGGCGCTAGGGCTGTAAGGGGGTAGTGGTGGCTGTGTTCGTCTGGGCGATCTCGCGGGGAAGTGCAGACGATAATATGGAGCAGCTGGACTGCTCAAAGGGGTTTGCCTTGTTTTTTCCATTCGAATAGCGGAAGATTCAAGGGCATAGTGAGAAATAGGAACACAAATACAAAGAAAGACAGACCAGTACGGACATACAACCGACCAACGCTAGAAACAAACGGCTGGCGCTCGTTCCCTTCCCCGCCTTCGTCTGCCGCCGACTCCATAAAAGCCACCGAGCTCTGACCGACACATCCTTGCCAGCCCGGTAGCTTTGCGCTTCGCGGCCGAGCAGACGGCACGCGCCTACCCCAGCCTACCCCAGAAACAGCTGCGAGGTGCCAGGAGCCTGTCGCTGAGGCACGCCGATTCACCCCGACGCACTGGAAATAAGGGCCCCCTCCTCCTGGGCACCTCGAGGCCTATAGCTGGCAATGGCTTTGAATTCGGACGGACAGAACAGGTACAATAGACAAGTCACTTGCATGAGGTCCCCTAAGCCCCCCCTTTCAACCTTCAGCTTGTCCATAAACGCCTTCAGGTCACTCTTCGTCTTGTCCGTGCCGTCCATGTCTATCATGCGGTCCCATACCAACCGGCCTTTTGGCATATGTGTTGCCACTCGCGGGAACTTGTTGACGTCCATCCCAAACGACAGCACCGTAAACATATTCTTCGCCATTTCCGGTATCAGCTTCTTCTTCTGCGACTGTAGCTGTAGCCCGAACTGCTGGCCCAGTCCCCTGTACGCCGCCGGCGGCTCGTCGGACTCGAGCAGCCGGTCGTAATAGAGCAGCACGCCCGCCAGTCCCGGCCGCCAGTGCCGTCGACACGGAGCTGCCAAATGCACCCCTGTACGGGTCGCTACGCGGCATTTTGCGACCAGAGAACGGACTGATCCATAGATATCGGCGGGGCCTTGCTCGGCAGCAAGAAGTTGCTTTTGTTCTCTGCCACCCACGACAGTCGGCCCCATGCCGTCGCTGCCCCGATGGTGAGACGGCGTGAAGTCGCCCGACCGGGATATATGTTGACGACCATCGATGGGTCCTCGTCCACAGATGAGCAGAACATAGCGATGCCACTTTCGCGTATTTTCTTAGTGCATCTTCCATGCATGGCAGACTGTCGGGACTGCTGACGGACCAGCTCATTGAGATGATGTCCACGCCTTGGCCCGTAGCTCAACGGATGGCCTATCTTGTCAGTGTTCTTCCTTCATTTTAAGAGACAGCCAAAATTCAGGGGGGGGAAAGAAAAGAAAGAGCACTCAAATAACCCACATCTTCTGCGGACTGGGCAGTGAACAACCGTCGTCCCTATCCGTCCCTTAGAACCTCGAGCTGTGCAATATATAGCTTCACAACAGGACAGGTGCTTTAAACCAGATGCGCCATCAGTGTCCCATGTTTCCCCATAGGCACGAAGAACGGGCCACAGTGGCCCGTCAGTTCGCTCAGTTGGAAGAACGAATGGCCCTCCTGGAGTCCCCCCCTGAAACTGTCCAGTAAGAGCACAATTCCCTTTGTGCATTTCTTGTTCTTCTCTGCACGTACGCTTTTTTTTCTCGCTAGGGCGCTCGGTATGACCGATGGACTCTAGCTTCCGATGTATGCAGGTGCATTTGATGTTCCTTCTCTTAAGTCTACTCTTGAACCTGTCACTTTCACGAGGCCGTCCTGGACAAAAGACTGTCACTTTTTTGAGCTGGTTTTATTTCTAGTTAGTGATCGTGCACGCTTCGCTTTTTTCTCTCCCTGAATTCAATGACATACCTGCTCAAGTTGGAGCAGTCCGTCTTCACTGGACCACCCAACCAGTTCAGCATTGCTGCCAGATGAATACAGTGTCACGTCCTCCACATTGGGCGCCACTTTCGTTATGACGTTGCAGCAGAGGTCGAGCTTGTACCAGCTCCAGTTGCGCACGCCGAACCTATCGAGACACCTCTCGATCAGTTTATCCGAGTGAGACGGTTCGACATTGGCATTTCCTGATAGCTTCAAAATGACCCGAACGTGGTGTTTGCGTAACCATGCGAATATCATGCACATGTGGTCTACGCCTCTACTGGTCTTACTGCGAAAGTTAGAAGGAGAGGNNGGGGGGGGGGGGGGAGAGAAGGAGAAGAGCAGTTGTATGAACGTACACCTTGACGCCGCTAAGTAGGTTGAGCTCGAACTCCGTATCCCCATATTCGTATCGGTGGCGCCAGCGCCAGTGATTCCGGCCCTTTGCGATGTCCGCTCCATCATCGTGAGACTGAATGGTATTTCGCGTTGCGTGCCGGTGCCAGTTGTGCGCAGGGCTGCCTTCAAGGATGGAGTGCCCCCCTCCCTTTTGACATTTGACAACAATCGAGACATCGTTGCTGGGGACTTTCGACCACATCTTTGAAAATGACAGCCATGTGGAGCGGTGTCACGCTGGGATAGTTTCTGTTTCTGTACTTCTTGGTAAATATATCATCCTGGCCCGCAACGCCTTCCGGCTGCCCTCGTGGTGTTGAGCTCGAGAGTCCGGGAAATAATCTCCTCCGTAAAATGGCTTTGCTTTTCGATGGCAAGACGGAGGCAGGGAGCCTTGTAGTTGTTTTGCTGGACAAGAAGGTCCGGAATGTTCTCGGCGTATTGAAGCACGCAGTCGACAAAGTCGCTGTTTTCCGCCCGAATCGCCAAGAGCAGGGGCGTCCAACCGCCGTCCGCTCTACATGTAAGTAGACCGCCGTACTGCCTGACGGCCCACTGCATAAAAGTCCCAAACGTGCCCAGGTTCCTCTTACGGGCAGCGCAACTAAGCACTTCATCGTCGGGAAACTCGTCATAGTCACTCCCCGTTTTTGCAACGCGCTTGCTGTGTCGGATGGCAAAGAGTTTCACTGACTCCGGATCTTTGAATATCATGTCTTTGGCTTCATTCAAGACGCTATCGGTGCTCGTCTTTATGAGCTCGCGAGTCTGCGCCCTGGATGGCGGTGGGAGAACCACCGTGCAAATGGCTGCCTTTGTGAAGCTTCCTGTGAGAATCCATGAAGAAAGAATAAGAGAAACTAGAGAGAAAAAAAAAACAAGAGAAACAAGAGAACGGGACGACGAAGAGCGGGGGGGTTAATAGAACCGCAGGAGCTGCTGTACCCCTGCCCGCGAAATTCACCCCCGTAAGGATGTCCCGTACCTAGAGTCCATGGTGCAGGGCTAATGTCGACCCTCCCCGATAGCATACCTCTGTGCCATTTGCTGGTTTCTGGACATTGCAGAGCCGCAAAGGGCTGACGTGGCAAGCCCTCTGCCTTTCAGTCGAAGTTCGGCCTGGTAGATCAAAAATAGTGTGCGTCTCCTGTCGACAACACACCTTGCGCGAGTACCGAAAACACTTTTTTACCTTCATACCCCAGCAGTATCCAGTCGTGCATCTTTGTCACCCGGAGCGAAGGCACCAGCGCCATGGACAAAAACACCGCATCGTCGAGCGCGACAGAGAATGACGAGGGGTCCGTGTTCTTGAAGGATTTCAAGACCTTTGCCATGCAGCAGCGCCTGCATGACGAGAAGGCTCGTCATGCCAAGACGAAGACCGACATACAGATCAAGCTTCTGGAATTGAAGAAGTTTGCAGACAGCTTCAAGCTCTCCACGCCTATTCCAAGGGACCTTGATTTCATCATCGCAGCACTGGACAAGCAGGAACAACGTCGGGAAACTGAAGAGCAACGGCAAGCCCGATCGACTCCGGGAGAAATGGCGACAGAAATGAAAGAAGTCGGCGAGTTGTCGGTCAGAATGGACCTCGTTCCGATCGCTGGGTCTGCCTTTGATCCGCATGACGAGGTCAGCTTTTTCCACACGGACAATCCGGATTCCAGCCCCTCTCTCCCGACACTGGCACAATTGGTGAAACCGAAGTCGCCGCTGTTCACACGCATCTCCGTCACGGAGCTGCACCACGGAAAGATGGTGCACAATGAAGAGGAGTGTGAGGCAACGCTGCTGGTTCTGGACTGCCGCTTTTACGGCGGGACAGAGAAGCGTCGCTATAAGAATGCGACTGTTCTGGTTGAGTTTTTTGACAAGGACGGTATTCTTATGTATGATCCAGTCGTGGTAAAACTGGCTCCCGATGCCCGCCACACGCTGGACAAAACAACATACGACCAGCACACGCGGCTTGGCCTGTCAACAGGCATCACAGCGCCGGCGGCGGCGATAAATGCCAATGCCCGGGCCGAATGGGAGAGGGAGCGAATTAAAGAATGCAGCTTTGGGGTGGTGGTGACAGGCACGCCATACCACAGCAAGGGAAGGAACGGCGACGAAAATGCGGCGCGGTGGACTATGCAAGAGAACGAGAGCGCGAAGAAGGGCATCCCGTCCCTGCTGCAGACTGCCGTGCTGGTGAAGCGGCCGAGTGGGAGCCGCCCCTTTGAGATGCGGTTGCACGTCGACAGCACGGTCAAGCTCGTCTCAAGGCGCAACCGCCTGGTGCGTGTTGCGTCGGACAAGGACCCGCGTATCGACTCGGTGTTGATTACGCCGCGCACGGAGCAGATGGCGAGCCGCGGCGTGGTTTGGATCTCGGCCAACGACCGGCCGAACATGGAAGACATTGATCTTGGTCGCTGGTTTTGCGTGCTGAAGTCCAACGAAGACGATCTCACGCCAGGGGTGGCCACGAGGCCGAGCTCATGGGTCGCTGGCGAAGGTGCGACGGACACAGAAACGACATCGGCAGTGCTCGTGTCTACGGAGGCAGCAGCTATGACGACGGCGACTACAACGGCGACGACGGGTGTCAGAAAGGAAGGCACGAGTGGGCATGCGCAGGTTGCCGCTGCCATGGACGAAAGCATAGTGGTCACTTCTGGCGTAAAGGAGGAGGAGCAACTGGCAACGCCAGTCGCGCCTCCTGTTTACAGGGATGTCCCGCCACTAGCACGGCTGGATCCGGGACCTGGACCACAGCAGAAGCCAAAGCCAAGCCCCGAAGCCCCAGCGCCAGAGCACGTGGCCATCCCCGCCATGATCACCGACGCCGCCTCAACTTCTGCGAATATCCCTGCATCCCTTTTAATCGACATTATAACCTTTTCTGGAAAGACGGCAGATATGGCTGCCCACGCCGCTCAGACGGCTGCGGAGGCAGCAAAGGCCGCGGCACAGGCCGCAGAAGCCGCCGCGAAGCTGTCCCAGTCGATTATCCAGGCTGTTGAGAAACTGTCCACGGCTTGAGAAAGAGAGATTCAATCCGGCTGATCCTGGAGAACATCTCCGATCCTGCAACTCTATAACAAAGCAGATGCGGAGCGTATTCGCCACTGCAGCTCTGTGCCATGTATGGTCACCTGTTGATTTGGGAAGAGCTAGTTGTGGCTGGTTCCGACCTCTTATACCAGACTGCAACGGCTGGCTGCCCCTGGATATCGGTCTTGTTCAAGAGTCGGTCCCTCTCTACAACATGGCTGGCTGGAGCCTCTATTCGTGGGGCTACCATAGCGACGACGGGTCAATGCTGTATTGCGTCATTCGCGAGGGCGACCATGAAGTCTTTACGAACAGAGGCCAGCAATATGAGGAGGGCGATGTTGTGGGCATGAGGTACGACCCGGCCAGTCGCAGACTGTGGTTTATTCAAGTGGGCACAGTGGTGGCCGTTTACCCCCCTGCAGAGAACGCGGAAAGTGCCCCATCTGTGTAGAGTGAACAGGTGGGCAAGTCCGAGGATGAGGAAAGTGAGCCGGAGGAGGTGGAGAACGACGAAGATGAGGACGACGACCAAGAAGCGGTCCGCAGGCAGACGTGGTACCTTGATCACAGGCGGGCCTGGATAGAGAGAAGTGCGTGAAAGGAAGATGTCTATCAGGAAAGCCAATACGTGGAGCATACCAGAAGAGGCTACTGTTGGAAAAAAACCAAAAGGAACATCATAGATCAGGAGTGTTGTAGGTCGACCTTACCATACGTGTGTACTGCGTCCTAGAAGACTCGCACTAGTTGAGACGAACGTTGGCAAAAAGATCTTCTTGGCCGGAGAAGCAAACTAAAAATATACTGTACAGAAATAAGCGGCCACAAAAATCATAGCATATCCAACCCTCTCTCTGCTTCTATCGGTTTTTTCCCTCCCTAAAACTCGAGCGTCGGCTCGACGCCCGCTACCCGGCCGATGACCTGGCTCGGCGCGTACTTGGGGATGACCTCGTCGTCGTGCAGCATCTCAAACTCCTCCGTCGCGTCGCGGCCCATAAAGTTCATAATTGCCTGCGGGCCGCCCGGGTGCTCGTCCAGCCAGTTGGTCAGGTCCAGCACCACGCCCTTGACCACCACCCACAGGTCCTCCTTGGTGTTGTGCTTGGCAACCTCCTCGATGCTGTACTCCTTCTCCGGGATCGAAAACTTCTTGGGCGCGGCCGCCGCGGCGCTGGCGCCAGCGCCGCCACCACTGCTGCTGCTGTCACCGCTGCCGCTCTCAAGGCCGCCGCCAGAGCTGGCACCGCCGCTGCCGTTGTCGTCGCCGCCGTTGCCGCCCTTCTTGCCCGAGCCGCTGCCCCACTCAACAGAGATCTTGCCCGGCTGCGACGGGTCGATGTGCAGGGAGATCTGGCCCAGACGCTGCGCGGCCGAGCCACCGGCACCGGCACCCTGGAGCGCCTTCTGGAACAGGTAGTTGCTGGCAGAGTCGCCAGCCACACGGCCGTAGACGACACAGCCCAGCAGCGACGAGCCACCGAGACGGTTGGCACCGTGGACGCCACCGGCCAGCTCACCGCAGGCAAAGAGACCCTCAAACGGCTCGTGGTCCTGGTTGAGCACCTGGGACTTGGCGTTGATCTCGACACCGCCCATGGTGAAGTGCAGCACGGGTTCCATCAGCGCGACGTGGAAGTCGTCGTCGATGTCCAGGGGCAGGTTGTGGAAGAACTTCTTGCCCCACGGGTCCTTCTCCTTGCCCTCGGCAATGGCGTTGTAGGTCGTAAAGGTCTTCTGCAGGTGCTCGGGGGTGCAGCCGATCTGCTCGGCCAGCTCCTTGCCAGTCATCTTCTTCATCAGACCCCGACCGGAGTAGTGGCGGGTGTGGAAGTCGAGCACGTTGGAGGCCTTGGAGTTGAGGATCAGGCGGATGGGGAACTTGCCCTTGTCCTTCTCCTTCCACATCATGCCGGAGACGTAGTCACGGTGGCCGAGCTCGTCGCAGAAGCGGTCGCCGTCGCCGTTGAGCAGCAGGCCACCCTCACCGCGCAGGGCCTCGGCAGCCAGGAACTTGGTCTTGGCATGCGGGTCCTTGGGGTCAACCAGACCAGTGGGGTGGACCTGGATTTTCTCGAGGTCGATGCCGTTACCGCCAATGGCCATGATCATCTTCTGGCCGTCACCGGTGGCGTGAGAGCCGTTGGTGGTGGACAGGTCGTAGGTGTCCGGGCGGTACTTCTTGATCAGCGAGTCCTCGGTGAAGTCAGCGGCGTAGCCACCGGTGGCCAAGACGACGGGGCCGTCGAGCGTGGCCTTCTGGCCGTTGGACTCGTAGGTAACACCGGTGATCAGGTTGCCCTCCTTGTTCAGGCCGGTGACGCGAGCCTTCTTGATAATCTGGACGCGCTCCGGCTCGGACTCGGCCAGCTCCTCGAGGCGCTGCATGAGGGCGTAGGTGATGGCCATGCCGGGGAACTTTGCGTCGTGACCACGGTGAGTACGGGGTTGGGAGTGACCACTAGACTGTATTAGTGGGATGCACAGGAGAAGAGGTAGGTGCGCAAGAGACGGAAACGTACCCCAGACGCGAGACCAGGGTCAGGTCGAGGTTGAAGACATCCTGGAGCCACTCGACGGCAGCCGCCGAGTTGTAGGTCAGGACGCGGATGAGGTCGGGCCGAGCCTTGTCACGCGCAGACTTGAGGGTGTCGTCGTAGAATTGCTTGACGCTGTCCTGGATCTTGAGGTCGACCTGGGTGCGGGTCAGAGCGCCGTTGATGCCAGAGGTGGCCTTGGTGGAGTTGCCGCCGAAGAAGCCTGAGACGAGTCAGTGGATGGCCGAAAAGAGGATAGGAAAAAGAATGCTTCTCACTCTGCTTGTCGAGAACGACAACATTGCCACCGGCAAGGTAGATGGTGTGGGCAGCGCTGAGGCCGGACACTGGAGGAGGTCAGCTATGGGCTATCACATGCAAGGATGCAAAACTGAGCTATACGTACGACCACCGCCAACAACAATCACTCTGGGAGCCATATTGCTGTAGGAAAGGGAGATGAGGAGGAGGGGGGGAAGAGAAAGATGGATGGGATGCGATGACGTTGAGGAAGAGATGGATCGCAAGTGGGAGGGAGGGTAGAGGAAGGAGAAGGATGGATGGTGATGATGAACCGAGAGAAAAAGAAAGAGGAAAAGAAGAGAAGAAGAACGGGTAAAAAAGAAACGAAGGAGAGTCAGCGACAGAAATGACCGCGGACCGGCCAGGCGCTCCTTCCCTCGCCGCTGGCTTGTGGTCGTTGCTGCGACAAAGCCGATCGCTTTCGTGGGGATCCGCCCCACTGGCGGCGGAGCTAAGCCGAACTACTGGCCCGCTGATTCGTGGGGTGGGGTGCCGAGGCCTGGGGAAGAGTCGCTACAAACGCTACCGAGCGCCATACCGTACGATACAGGGGAGTTGTGCCGAGGAACGGTCGAAAACTGGGGGGCTCACAGGCAGGCCCAGCCTGCCGGCAGAATTCATGCGAAGGCGACCACTCGACTACCGTTTGCAACAGCCAGGCCAGCGCCAGGACGAGGATGTTGCTCTGGCTATTGCCATCGTCGTCGCCGTCCTGGACGCATACGGTCATATACTACCCGTAGGCCAGGGGCCCTTATGTGAGACATTGGGTGCTGGAAGCAGACACGGGCAGAGTCCACCTGGTTTCTGCTTGCTTCGATTGTGGGCTCTTGGTCCTTTTGCGCGTCCCTCTCGTTTTTTTTTGTTTCCTGGCGCGTCTCCTGCACATTCGCTCCTTCGGTCCATTCGCATGTGATGGTTGTGTTACCAAATACGCGATTCCGGGGTCTCCGCAAGGACCGAAATGCACGTGCTGAAAACGACCAGCTGACTGAAATTAGACCAGGCGCAGCCAGCATGCCTTTCGCCGGGCAAAGGCCCTTCAAAAGACGGGCCGGCTTGTGACTACTGCTTTAATCGTCTTTCACCGTGATGCGGAGACCCCGCGCCGGGGCAGTTCTGTCGAAGCTCTGCCTCCCGCGATGCGAAGCGCAGGTCGAGACTTTCTGCCTTATTTTTAGACCACGTGACCGAAAAACAGACGGTTAGGCATCCATCGTGACTCAAGTGACATCATACAACGTAACTACAGCAATGCCAACCCAACCCATCCCATCAACGCGGTCCTTTCAAATCCTACAATGAAACTGGCACGACTCCCTGTTTTTGCATCTCTGGGACTGGTCGCCGTCGCGCAGCTCATTGTGCCACAGCAGCTGGGACTCGGACTCCGTCGGCAACAGCAGCAACCGCAACAGCAGCCCCTTCGCAACATGGCGCCACCCGCCATCCCGCCCGATGCCCCCGGCAGCGCCGGCGGCGGCCCGGGCGGCACCGTCATCCTGACGGACGTGCTCGGGCGCGACCGCAGCATCAACGTGTTTGCCGGCTTCACGCGCGACTTTGTGTCGGTCACGAACCGCTTCGACGACATCGCGCAGAACTCCACCGTGCTAGCGCCGCTCAACTCGGCCATCGAGCAGCTGCCGCGCAAGCCGTGGGAGGACCCGGCCGACTACGACCGCCTGGGCGCGGACGCCTACGACGGCGACGGCGGCCAGGAGCGCGCGCTGCGCAACCTGCAGCGCTTTGTCGAGGCACACATTGTACCCCTGAGCCCGTGGCCGGAGAAGCACAAGACCGAGGCGATGGCCGGCGGCGGCGAGCTGTGGTGGGAGACAAACGCGGAGGGAAAGCGTGTGGTGCGTTGTGACAGGAATCGAAGATGAAAAAAGCACCTGGCTGACAGCATACAAACAGATCCAACCGGGCAACATCGAGGTCACCAGCGTGGCCAGCACCGTGGCCAACGGACAGGTGGTACGTTTTGGATCGCTCCGGCGTTTTCTTTCCCCCTTCCTTTGGCCTCTCATCTCGGCTAACATCCCTGTCTGCCAGTGGATTATCAAGGGCGTCCGGAATTACTCTTCTTGAGCGTAGGAGCAGGCCTGTGTTTATGACGGCGCTTTCGGGTTCTTTGGGTATTGCGTGTCTACGAGAAACGAATTTATAACTTATTTTGCTTGATTTTTCTTAACTTTTGCCAATTCTTCCCCTTTGACCTGGCTGGTGATGAGTCTTTGGGCCCGAGAAAAACCACGTGACTCCGATACCCGGCGCTGCGGCTAAGTTTGCACCTTATCGCCCTTATCAGCCCGGGCCGGCGATTAACCCGCCCCTTTCTTTCCGTTGACGCAGGGGAGCTGTTGCGTCTCGCTTTCGCGCAAAACCTCTCCGCATCCTTGTTTTCAGCTCCCCCCCCCGTTGCCTTCACGCGTCGGTTCTTTGTCGCCGGCTTCGTTTTTCTTATCTGTCGATCGTTCTTATTCTTTTGCATTTTCTCTTCTCTCCTAGATCCGTTTTGGGCTCGATTTGTTTGCCCTGTGCTCCCGTCGTGTCGAGCGCTCGTCGCCGCGAAAACACGAGAATTCACCGAGCAGAGCACGGGCGACAAACGGCAGTCTGCAAACGACAGACGCCCGCGGATCCCTTTTCGCTTGACGGAGACACTCAGGCAAGAAGGGACAACGAAAGGGAAAACGCGGCACAAGAAGAACGCCAGGGAACCATTCCAGGTACGAAACGAGAATCCTTTTCTGTTTTCCGTCCTCGTTCCTCCTTTTCCGCTCTCGGCTCTAACAGCTTTCCCTTCGTCTTCCAGTGTTCCTTATCGCGCGTTTGTTATCCACGACCAGTAGTTCCCTTTTGATGCCTTCTTCCCTCTGGCTCCTTGCCGTCTACGAGTCATGAACAACCCCCCTCCCTCGCATCACCCTCTCGAGTACGACCGTGAACGCGAGCGCGAACTCGACGAACAACGCCATCGTCAAAACCAGCAACAGCAGCAGCAGCAGCAGCATTCGCACCAACAAGACGACATGGCGCACCGCGAGCGCGATCAACGCGACCCTTACCCCCCTCCCACGGTGCCGCAGCCTCCCCACCACAGCTCGGCCGGCTCCATCCCCATTCACCAACCCGTCGCGTCTCGCATTTCCGGTGCCATCCACAGCCCCAACGGCCTCCTGGCCAACCACGGTGGCGGAGGCGGCGCGCCTCCACCCCCCTCTCTGCCGGCGCCTCCTGGCCAGCTCGGCGGACCGGCGCCTCCTCCGTCTAGCACTGTGTCGGCTGGTTATGGGGGCCCGCCGCCCCAGCCCATGCATGGCCCTGGCCCGGAGCCGAATCGGACGCATCCTTCCATGCAGGATCAGCAGAAACAGCAGCAGCAACAGCAGCAACAACAGCAGCAGCAGCAGCAGCAGCACCAACAACAGCAGCAGCAGCAGCAACAGCCGCCGCCGTCTCAGATGTATCCCATGATGTCCCACGGTGGCCCCCCGCCAAACGGACCCATGAGTGGTCCTCCTGGTGGCCCTGGCTCTGTGTTCGGCGGTCCCCTGCAGTCCGATGGTCGTGGTCCGCAGCAGCCTGGTCCTCCATATGGTCTCGGCGGGATGGTGGGACACCCTGCAGTATCTGGTCCTCCTCCCGGTCCGCCGCCCCCCGCCGGTCCGCCGGGAGGCACCGTTCCGCAGGGCCAGCAGCCCATCCTAAACGTAATTAACCTGTCTTTTTTTGTTCACTTTTTTCGCAATCCTTTTTTACTTACCCTGCTAACACTCTTACAGGACGCCCTCAGCTATCTGGATCAAGTTAAAGTGCAGTTCCACGAGCAACCGGATGTCTACAACCGCTTTCTTGATATCATGAAGGACTTCAAGAGCCAGACGTATGTTTTGAATGAGGCAATCTGACAAAAGGTTTTTGCTAATATTTGCGTGCCACAGTATCGACACTCCCGGCGTTATTAGCCGCGTATCCGACTTGTTTGCCGGCCACCCGAATCTGATCCAGGGGTTTAACACTTTCCTGCCACCGGGCTACCGCATAGAATGCGGGCTGGAGAATAATCCTAACAGCATTCGTGTCACCACGCCATCCGGCTCGATGATTCACTCGATAAGTGCAGGGCGAACGCTTACTGCGGATGGCCAGCCAGCTCCCCCCGGCCAAGGCAACGTGATCCTCGGACGTCCTTGGCCCCAGCAACAGCAGCAATTGCAACATAGCGTTGAAGGCCCCGAAGCCCATTACAGTGGCCACGGACAGGTTCTCCCGCCCCAGGGACCCAACCCGTATGGCTACGGCAACGGCGGCCCTGGTATGGCGTACGATGCCAATTCACGTGGCGTCCATTCGGCTGTTCCTGGCGGGCCTGGTCTAGCTGGTCCTGCTGCCTCACTTGCCCCTGTGCCACGAAGCACACACACGCCTGCGCCTGGCCCAGGAGTGAATGCAGCACAAGCCGGTGGGGAAAAGCGTGGCCCAGTTGAGTTCAACCACGCTATCAGCTATGTGAACAAGATCAAGGTTTGTTTATCGCATTCACTAAAGCCCTCTCGTCTCTTTACACGTTGGCAGCGCTAACAGTCGCTCTTTTTCTCTTACAGAACCGGTTCCAAGACAAGCCCGAGATCTACAAGCAGTTTCTGGAAATTCTTCAGACCTACCAGCGAGAACAGAAACCCATCCAAGAGGTGTACGCGCAGGTTACAACCCTGTTTAGCGGTGCCCCGGATCTCCTCGAGGACTTCAAGCAGTTTCTCCCCGAGTCGGCTGCGCACGCAAAGCCTGCCAGCGGGCGTCCCGGTGACGACAACTCTGCCGCCAGCATTCTCACTCAGACGACACCGCCGGGCCAGTCGACACGGGATGGTCCTAAGATGCCCCCTGTCGGAAACTTTGCACCGCCTTCAAGCACAACTAAGGAGAGCAAGAAGCGGCCGCGGCAGGAGAAACAGGTTGCTCCGGCTCCGTTTCCCACGCCCGCAGAGTTGGCTGCTCCTCCCACGTCGACTGTACGCGGAATGCCTGCCACGGCGAACAACAAGCGTACCAAGCTCACGCACAAGTCCGCCATGGATGTTGTTCCTGCCGTGGAGCCGACACTGACGCCCGTGATGCCGGAGCCGCTTGCCCCGACGGGGATTGTCCAAGACACCCAGGAGGGGCTGGCGTTCTTTGAACGCGTGAAGAAGTACCTGCCGAACCGCACGACCATGAACGAGTTTCTCAAGCTCATCAACCTGTACCGCCTGGGCCTCATCGAACTTAACGTGCTTGTCACTAAGAGTCACGCGTTTATCGGCGGGAACCCAGAGCTGTTCAATTGGTTCAAGAACCACCTGGGCTACACAGGCGAGGACGAGATTGTCGACAACCGTCCTGCGCCGCCTTCTGGAAAGGTGTCACTCAGCAACTGCCGTGGCTACGGCCCGAGCTACCGGTTGCTTCCACGCAGAGAGCGTCTGAAGCGTTGCAGCGGCCGCGACGAACTCTGCAACTCGGTGCTGAACGACGAGTGGGCCTCGCATCCGACCTGGGCTTCGGAGGATAGTGGCTTCGTGGCTCACCGGAAGAACGGGTACGAAGAGGGTCTTCATAGGATCGAAGAAGAACGCCACGACTACGACTTCCACATTGAGGCGAACCAGAAGTTCATCCAGTTGCTTGAGCCGCTGGCCCAGCAGATGCTGACGCTGTCACCGGCAGAGCGCGACAAGTTCCGCATGCCGCCGGGGCTGGGTGGCCAGAGCACGTCCATCTACAAACGTGTCTTGAAGAAGGTGTATGGCGTGGATAAGGGCCCCCAGGTTGCAGGCGAAATGTTTTCGCACCCCTTTGCGACGGTTCCCGTTATTATGGCACGGTTGAAGCAGAAGGACGAGGAATGGCGGTTCTCGCAGCGCGAGTGGGAGAAGGTGTGGATGGCGCAGACAGAGGCTATGCACCTCAAGAGCCTGGACCACATGGGCATCCAGGTCAAGTCCACCGACAAGCGCAACCTGTCAGCGAAGCACCTGGTCGACGTGATCAAGACGAAGCGCGAAGAGCAGCGACGGATTGTGGCTGTCGGCGGCAAGGCGCCGGTGCATCAGTTCCTCTGGGACTTTGAGGACCGGGTCGTGCTGCTAGACCTGCTGCGGTTCATGATCATTTACGTGCTGAACAGCGGCCAGCACGGCGCGGCGGAGAAGGAGCGTATCACGGACTTTTTCGAGACGTTCATTCCACAGTTCTTCGACCTGCCTGAGGACCAGGTGCTCCAGCGCCTCAGCGATATCGACCGCGACTCGGGTGACGAGGAGGGTGCGGATTCCACGCCGGCCGAGCTTACGAACGGCCGCAGCCGGCGCAGTGCGGCATCTAAGAAGTCGGACCTGCTGCGTGGGGTGCTGGACCCCGGGCGCAACGGCAGCAGCAGTGGCGGTGCCAGCAGCCCCCGGCTGTCGTCTGCAGCCGTGGCGCGTACGCAAAAGGAAGATAGCACGCTAGGCTCCAAAGAAACGACGCCCGATGTCGGCTCGGCGAACGAAGAGGAGATGACGGACGCACCGGCACAGGACGGTGGCGCTGGAGACGCTACGTCAGAGACGGCGACGGCGTCAGCGTCAGCCGCGCTGGAGTTGTCGAGCGACCGCTGGCTGCCGTCGGCACCCGGGCCGACAGTCGTCTTGGGCGAGAGCCCGCTGCCGGAAAGCGCGGAGCGCGAGCTGAAGGCGGACGGGATGTTCAAGCGGCAGTGGTACAACTTCTTCTGCAACCAGACGGTGTACGTGTTCTTCAGCGTGTTCCAGACGCTGTACCGGCGGCTCAAGGACGTCAAGGAGAGCGGCGCGGACGTGCTGCAGGAGCTGGCGCGGGAGAATGCGGAGAAGCCCGGGCGGGCGCTGGGGATGATGCAGGAGCCGATGGCGTACTTTGACGCGAAGCACCCGGAGCAGTTCTGGCCGCGGACGGTGGAGCTGGTGGAGGACTACCTGACCGGGGAGGTGGAGGAGACGCGGTACTGCGACGTGCTGCGGCATTACTACCTCAAGAAGGGGTGGACGCTGTACACGATCCAGGACCTGCTCAAGACGCTGTGCCGGCAGGCGCTGGTGTGCAACGGGTCGGACTCGCGGGAGCGGACGCAGGACCTGGTGCAGCAGTTCCTGGCGAGCCGGCAGCGGGAGGAGACGAGCTACCAGACGGAGATCAGCGCGCGCAAGTTTGCGGAGAAGTGCATCCGGGACGGGGAGATGTTCCAGATCACGTGGTACCCGGGCAAGCACGAGGCGGCGGTGCGGTGGCTGCAGCGGGACGAGCCGACGTTCAACGCGGACGAGATGGCGCTGCAGGAGCGGTGGCAGTACTACATCTCGTCGTTTATGCGGATCGAGCCGACCGAGGGCGTTCCTAGGGCGCGGATGCAGAAGTCGGTGCTGACGCGCAACCTGCCGGCGGCCAGCGACGTGGACTCGGAGAACGGCGACGGGCGCAAGGCGGTGGCGTTCCACGAGGGGCTGGTGCTCCGGATCTGCCTCAACTCGTACAAGATTGTGTACGAGAAGGGCACGTCGGAGTACTTCATCTACAACCACGACGTGGACGAGGAGGAGGAGGAGGAGGAGGAAGAAGAAGAAGAAGAAGAAGCCGAGGAGGGCGAGGAGGCAAAAGACGACGCCGACGAGGACAAGGCAGCCAAGAAGGCGGCGGCGACGGCGGAGCGCAAGGCAGCAGCAGCGCAGCGGGCCGCGCGGCGGGCGGCCGAGCGCGCGGCCCAGCGCGCGGCCCAGCGCACGGAGCAGGCGCGGCGGCGGCGCGCGGTGCGCGAGCAGCGGTTCCGCGAGAAGTTTGTGCTCAACAACGCGTGGATGAAGGACCAGAAGCAGGAGGCGGTGCGGGCGCGGACGGACGCGTTTGCGCGCTGGGTGGCCGACGGCGTGCTTCCCGAGGGCGGCAGCGCGGCCAAGACGGGGAGCCGCAGCCCGGCGGCGGCGGCGGCGGCGGGCGCGGCGGCGGACGGTGCCGGGGACAACAAGGACGCCGCAGCGGACGAGACTGCCGGCAAGATGGACACGGCGGAGTGATTGTTTTGATTTGTGTGTTTTCTGCTTTTTCTTTTTTTCAATGGTTCGTTTGCTTCTGCTGCATTTGGGATCTCTTTGTCTGCGTCGCGTTTCAGTCACTACAACCAGGGAAGAGGTATGAGATATAGGCTCTGTATTCGCAGCAAATCCAGTTGATTATGTTTTACGGTAGAAAACGCGTTTGAGTATCACCCGTCTTTTTGATCCGTGCCCCAGCCCGAGAGAGGGGATGTCCCCCTGTCGCTGTCGACACCCCATGTTTCCGGTCTGCTCCTGGTCCCTTTGTCCCGTGCACATCTACTGCAGGCTCTCGATCACCAGGGCCGACGCGCCGCCGCCGCCGTTGCAGATGGCGGCGACGCCGATCTTGCCCTTCTTCTGGCGCAGGACGGTGGTCAGGGTGGTGACGATGCGGGCGCCGGAGCAGCCCAGGGGGTGGCCGATGGCGACGGCGCCGCCGTAGACGTTGACCTTTGCGGGGTCGAGGCCGAGCAGCTTGATGTTGGCGAGGGCGACGACGGAGAAGGCCTCGTTGATCTCGAAGAAGTCGACGTCGGTGGCGGTCAGGCCGGCGTGGGCCAGGGCCTTGGGGATGGCCAGGGCGGGGGCGGTGGTGAAGCGCTCCGGGCTGTGGGCGGCGTCGCCCCAGCCGCGGATCTTGGCGAGCGGGGTCAGGCCGAGCTCCTTGAGCTTGGCCTCGGACACGAGCACGAGGGCGGCGGCGCCGTCGTTGATGGGGGCGGCGTTGGCGGCGGTGACGGTGCCGTCGGCGGGCTGGAAGGCGGGGCGGACGGTGCGCAGCTTGGCCTCGTCGAGGTTCTTGGCCTCCTCGTCGCGGTCGACGCGCACGGCGGGCTTGCCGCGCTTGCCGGGGATCTCGATGGGGGCGATCTCGTCGAAGACGGCGGCGGCCTGGGCGGCCTGGGCGCGCTTGTAGGTGGCGACAGCGTAGTCGTCCTGGGCCTGGCGCGGCAGGTCGTGCTCGCGGCTGCACAGCTCGGCCTGGATGCCCATGTGGTCCTTGGAGTAGGCGTCGGTCAGGCCGTCGTTGAGGACGCCGTCGATGAGCGTGGCGTTGCCGTACTTGGAGCCGGCGCGCAGGGAGGGCAGGTAGTGGGGGGTGTTGGACATGGACTCGGTGCCGCCGGCGACGACGATGGAGGCATTGCCGGTGATGATGGTCTGGGCGCCGAGGATGACGGCCTTGAGGCCGGAGGCGCAGACCTTGTTGATGGTGGTGGCGACGGTCTTGTCGGAGAGGCCGGCGCCGATGGCGCACTGGCGCGCGGGGGCCTGGCCAAGGCTGGGGTGGTCAGTCTCTCGTTCTGTTATGCCCCTCGTTCTTTTGCTATGCCCCTCGTCCCATAATGTACGTACTTGGCCGACAGCACGTTGCCGAAGAAGACCTCCTCGACGTCCTCGGGCTTGATCGCCGGGACGCGCTCGAGGGCAGATTTTATGGCGTGGGAGCCCAGCTGGATGGCCGTGAGGCTGGAGAGGGAGCTGGAGGGGGTTAGCCACGGTGAGCAGCAGTTGGAAGAGGTCGGAGTGAACTCACCCGAGGAACGACCCGACGGGTGTTCTGGCGACAGCAACGATGTAGACAGGCGGGAGGTTGGCCATTTTGGTGGTTGGGGGGGTGTGCAGAGAGAGGAAGGCAGGGAAAAGGCAAGACGGAGGACGAGAGACGAGACTGGGAGCGAGGAAAAGAAGAAAGGAAGACAGTCGGCCGGTTTAGTGATCGATTCAAACCCAACCCCACCATGAAAAGTGTTGAGGGTCCAGGGGCGTATCGTTGCGCACACCGCCTTTGTGTTGGCTCAGGGGTATTTTCCGGTCTAGGCAAGTGCGGAGGGGCATCTTGGCGTGTCGTTGTGCGGCGAGACGCGCGGGAAGGAGCGATGGCCGCCGGTTCGAAGGGGACGCGTGGTCGATTGTGTTCTTGGTCCGCTTCGTAGAGGAGGCTCTTCACAGGCTGGTGGTCGTCGATGCACGGGCGGGGGAGAAGGATCTTCCGTATGCGCAGATCGAGCCAGGCAAAGCCGGCGCCAGCCGATCCTGGGCGGTCGTTATCTCTGACGTGTGGGCATCCGTCTTTTGCGAAGCCGCGGACACGAGCGAAAAGAACCAGATAACCAACAAAGCAGACGAGAAACGGAAAAATGGTGGTCGCCGAAGCAGTGACCGTGTCTCTCGAAGACCTGGAGAAGGGTGAGCCATCTACTTGACAGCAGCCCGTGGCAGCCATCCTTGTGCACCGCTCACACCACAGGCACCATCGCCATGGACCAGCTGCAGGCGGCGTTCGGCCCCGACTCGCTGGGGATCCTGGTGGTCAAGGACGTGCCGGCGGCGTACGCGGTGCTGCGGCGGCGGCTGCTGTCGTACGCGTCGTACCTGGGCAACCTGCCGGAGGAGGCGCTGCGGGAGCTGGAGAACGCGCCGGCGCGGTACCTGACGGGCTGGTCGCGGGGCAAGGAGACGCTGCGCAGCGGGCAGGTGGACACGCTCAAGGGCTCGTTCTACGCCAACTGTGCGTTCTACGTGGACGCGGCGCTGGCGTGCGCGGCGCCGACGGCGGCGTTCTCGGCGGCGACGTTTCCCGAGTACCTGTCGCCGAACGTGTGGCCGGCGGAGGCGGTGCTGCCGGGCTTCCGCGCGACGCTGGAGGCGCTGTGCCGGCTGATCATCGACGTGGCCGTGCTGGTGGCGCGGGCGTGCGACCGCTTTGCCGAGCAGGCGATCCCGGGCTACGCGGCGGGCTACCTGGAGGCGGTGGTGCGCACGTCGACGACGACCAAGGCGCGGCTGCTGCACTACTTTCCGGCGGAGGCAGGGGGCCAACCCGGCAGCAGCAACGACGACGACGACTGGTGCGCCACGCACCTGGACCACGGCTGCCTGACGGGCTTGACGTCGGCCATGTTTGTGGACGAGGCGGCGGCACCGCCAGACGCGGCGGCGGCGGCGGCGGCGGCGGCAGCGGCCACAGCCGCAGACGGCGTGCTGCCGCCGCTGCCGGAGATGGACGCGTCGCCGGACCCGGCGGCCGGGCTCTACATCCAGTCGCGGGCGGGCCAGACGGTGCAGGTCAAGATCCCGCGCGACTGCATCGCCTTCCAGACGGGCGAGGCGCTGGAGCGCATCACGGCCGGGCGGTTCCGGGCGGTGCCGCACTTTGTGCGCGGGCCGCGGGCACAGACGCAGACATCAACAACAGCCCGGATCGCGCGCAACACGCTGGCCGTGTTCACGCAGCCGAACCTGGGCGAGGACGTCGACCGCGAGCAGCACCTGACGTTTGGGGAGTTTGCCCGGGGGGTCGTGGCCAAGAACACGATCGGGTGAGCGGACGGGCAGACCGGAGGATGACAGATCATGGCAAGGGGTGACAGATCAATCTGCCAGGGGTGACGGGGTTCTTCCATTGGGCGTGTCCACCGGAGTGACAGATCATGGGGGTGTATTGGAATGGCGAGGGCGGCGGGCGGGGTGACGCAAGGCCGGCGGATTTAGCGGGTACGTCATCCCAGCTACAAAATGGCGAGTAAGCCGACTTTGAGCAATCGAAGAAAGCATTCGAAAGACAAACGACACACACTTGAAGAAACACAGCAAAACAAAACAAAAAACACACACCAATGGCCCTCCCTCCCAAGTTCGCTGCGCACCGCCTGGTGCTCGCCGACGCGGCCACGGCCGCGGCCGCGGCGCCGCTGCACACGGTCGAGCTGTTCCTGGACTACGTGTGCCCGTACTCGGCGAAGCTGTTCAAGACGGTCTGGGGCGGCGTGGTGCCCAAGGCCGGCGCGCCGCCGGTGCAGCTGATCTTCCGCCACCAGGTGCAGCCGTGGCACCCGAGCAGCACGCTGGTGCACGAGGCCGGGCTGTTCGTGCAGCGCGCGGCGGCGGCGGCGGGGCGGCCGGAGCTGTTCTGGGCGTTCAGCAGCGCGCTGTTTGCCGAGCAGGCCGCGTACATGGACGTGCACGTCGTGGCCGAGGGCCGCAACGCCACGTACCGGCGGCTGGGCGCGCTGGCGGCCAAGGCGACAGACGGCGCGGTCACCGCGGACGCGCTGTACGCGGCGCTGGCGATCCCGTCGACGCCGGCCGCGGACGGGTCCGTCAACGTCGGCAACAGCGTGACGGACGACCTCAAGGTGGCCGTCAAGATGGCGCGGCTGGTGGGCGTGCACGTCAGCCCGACGGTGATTGTGGACGGCGTGGTCAACAACGCGGTGTCGTCGTCGTGGACGGCCGAGCAGTGGCTGGAGTTTCTGGGGAAGCTGTAGGCGACAGAAGGAAGAAGAACAGAGATAGAGAACGAGACGAGAACGAGACGGGAACGAGAGAACCGACAACAGAACAAACTTGAACTGCCTCGTCCATCTTCCTCGTACTCTCTTGCGACCACGTGACCGCGAACGGGATCCCATAGCCGGACCTGCCCTTCTGGGACACACCGCAGCCGCATCCCCAAGCAACATGCACATCACCCAGGTACGGCTGCCCATCCCCTCGCTTCGCGCGCCCGCTGACTGCTGCAGATCTACGTGTACCCCGTCAAGGGCATCCGCGGCATCGCGCTGCAGTCGGCCGTGGTGGGGCCGCAGGGCCTCCGCCACGACCGGCGCTTCATGCTGCTGACGCCGAAGCCGGCGAAGCCGGCGAAGACGACGGAGACCACGGAGAACACAGAGGCCGCCGTCGTGCTGGACCGCGTGCAGCTGGGCCACTACCCGCAGTGCGCGCTGTTCTCGCAGGCGCTGGACGGCGACGACGTGGTGGTGCGGTTCCACCCGCCGCCGGACGCCGCGACGCCGCCGCCCGCGCCGCTGCGCTTCCCGCTGGCGCCCGACGCGGCGGGCCTGGCGCGCCTCGCGGTCAGCCTGCACGGCAGCGCGGCGACGCGGGCGTACGACATGGGGGCGGCGTGCAACGGCTGGGTCAGCGCGTGCTTTGGGCGGCCGATCGTGCTGGCGTACCTGGGCGACGGGCGGCGG
>LZPB01000101.1:213-60551 GCA_001676865.1 Ceratocystiopsis minuta | reverse complement strand
AACCGATTTATTTTTACTTCTTCTATATTCTACATATACCCGGCTATGTAGCGATGTCACTTTTTTCTTACGGAAGTCTTCCTAGGGACGGTATAAAGAGTAAACCTAGAAAAATCTCCACCTCCCTACTTCAGTAATAAAAAGTGGAGGGCGCGTCAGGTAAGCACAGGCCACTTTTTACAGGTTATCTGCTACCCTGCTCTGAGTCCACCCGGGGTAGCCGTTCTAGCCAGAGCGAAACACCGAGCCCGGCGACTCTCCGGGACTCCGGGACCGCAGGTGATTTCTAGGGCGGCCAGAACTCGAGATCTACATCGATTTTAACCATGCAAGCAAGTTAAACAGGCTTCACTGGATCTTAACTGTTATAGTTGATACTAGGTTTTTTTTTCTCTATTTTTTCCACCTTTTCACGAAACGATATTGTTTGTTCTATAGATGTTTTGATTTTTTAATTATTTTGATTTTTCCATTTAGCGTCTGCCACGTCATCTTTGCACCCAACAGACAGCACGTCTAAGTTAGGCCAAAATAACGAGTGCTTCACCCGCAGGCGTGGCAACATCCTAGTGTGTGCTCAGAAATCGTCGCCCCGGCTGACCACTTCCTTGACAGTAGGCCGCAGCAATATCGTCTGCAAGCAATGTCAGAATCAAAAGATGCAGGCAGAATTTTTCAATCAAAAGCACTCGACTTACATGTTCATACTGGGCCGAGTACGACCCCTTCTTGTCCACCAGAGGCGGGTAGGCCTCGACGATGCCGTTGGAAACCAGGTTGTTCAGCTGCGCTTGTTAGCAGGCAAAGGAGACAGGCGAGTACAACGGCATGGACACAGGAGCAGGCACTCACCCCCAGAAGATACTTGTCGTGGCCCAGGCGGTCAATGTAGCGCCGGCAGAAGGGAATGGTGCCAAAGTTCTTGTTGATCACATTGAGCACCGTCTTGGCCGACGACAGGCGCAGCGCCACGTTGGGCGCGTCGGTGCGCTTGGCGTAGTGCGACACCTCGCCCTCGTCGCGCACGTAGCCCATGCCGGTGCTGCCAAACGTCTCGATGGCGTACGTCTCGCCCTCCTCCATCTTGGTCGTGTCGCTGGACTTGACAATGGGCACGCTCTTGCCGCCGTGGATGGTGTAGCGCTCGATCGTGTGCCCGTTGAGGTTGCGGATGCTCTTGATCGGGTACGTGGTGCCGTCCAGCTCGATCTCGTACGACTCCATCGTCTCCTGGATCGCCTCGCCGATCTCGCCCAGCCGCACGTCGATGCCGGCCTCGCGCACGCCCGTGTTGGTGGCCTCGCGCACCGCCTCCAGCAGGTTGTCGTACTTGGGGTCGAAGGCGATCGTGAACGCGCTGTCCACGATGCGGCCCTTGACGTGCACGCCAATGTCCACCTTCATCACGTTGTTCTGCTGCAGCACCGTCTTGTTGCCCGCGTTCGGCGAGTAGTGCGCCGCAATGTGGTCCAGGTTGAGCCCCAGCGGGAAGCCCATGCCCGCCTCCAGCGAGTCGCCCTCCTCCAGGCCCTGGTGGCCCACCAGCGCCCGCACGCTGTCCTCGATGCCGTTGGCAATCTCCGTCAGCGTCTGGCCCGGCTTGATGTTCTTCTGCGCCCACTGCCGCACCTGCCGGTGCACCTCTGCGCCGTGCCGGTAGTCCGTCAGGTAGTCCGCCTTCAGGTTGTCCAGGTGCCGCTTCTCCTCGCTCGTCGTGCGGTACGTGTTCTCGTTGACGTACGGCACCTCCTCGCCCTTGGGGTACGTGTCGTTGGGGAACAGCTGCGAGATCAGCACGCGCGGCGGGTCCGACTGCTTGGTGGCGGCTGCTCCGGTCCTCTTCTTCTTCTTCTTCTTGTTCTTCTTCTTCTTCTTGGCCGCAGCAGCCTCGCCATCTGCGCCCGTCACTGCCGCGTCCGCCTCGTCGTCTGAGCCCCCGCTATCCTCTGCAACGTCGCCGCTGGCAGCTACTGCCGGGCCGTCCGATGTGCTTCCATTGCCGTTCACTGGAAAAGCACAAAAAGGTTAGCCTGTACATCATCTCATCGCAACCGGAGAAACATACAAGAGAGCTTTTCGGTCTCGGCTACCAGCGGGGTTTGTGCCGCCATGTTTGGGGGGTCCCTGGGTCCTCCCCGTCTGATTTTCCTTCTTCTCCGGAGTTTTCTGCGTCGACTCCTTGGCCTGGAATGTTTCCGGATCCCAAAAAGCTCTCGTGACAATAGACTCCGAGACTGTCTGTCGTCCGAATGGCGTACGGAAAAGCGAAAAAAAACAGTGCGGGGAGCATGCGCCACACCGAGCCAGCCACAAAACTATGTCATTTGGCGCGGCCGGCATTCGGCGTCCTTTAAAGCCGACGAGCACGACTGGGCTTCTTCTCGACACTGCCAATTGCTCTTTCGCCCTTTTCTTTTCGGCTCTGCGAGAAGCGTCCACCCGCCCGACGAAATTCGGCATGCTGCGTCCCTGCCTTGCATACGGCTCCTCCTCCGTGTCCTCCGTATCCTCCGCGTCCGCCCTGTCGCCATCTCCCGCCGCTGTCGCGGCCGCCGTCTTCTTTCTCGTCTCCCCCTCGAGCCCTTCCCTCCTGTCGCCCTCTCCACCCACCCGATGCAGCAGTTCAGTCCCGTCTCTGTCCTCCCTGCCGGCGCCCGGCCGCCGGCTTTTTCACAGCAGTTGCCACCTGTTCCAGGGCGGCGGCGGTCCCAGCGGCCAGCCCGGCAGCGGCCCCGGTGGAGGCCCTGCCGGGATGGACAGCCAGTCGCACTATGAGACGCTGGACGTGCCCCTCGATGCCTCCATGGGCGAGATCAAAAAGTGCGTGCGCGCCTGTCTGAGCTTGTCGTGCGTCTTCTAACATGCTTCCGCCCCAGATCCTTCTACCGCCTCTCCAAACTCCACCACCCCGACCACAACCCCCACGACCCCCATGCGCCGCGCCGCTTCATGCGCGTGTCCGAGGCCTATGCCGTGCTCGGCCACCCCGACAAGCGCGCCGTCTACGACCGCGACGTCGTCCGGACACACCACCGCACCCGGAACCACCGCGCCGCCGCCAACCCTAACGCCTCCTACCACAGCACCGGCCCCGCCGGCGGCCGCCCTGCGTCCGGCCTCAGCCGCCGCCGCAGCGCCTTTTACGGCCCACCCCCGAGTTTCTACCGCAACACGGGTTCGGGCAGTGCCACCGCGGGCTCCACATCGTCGTCGTCGTCGTCGTCGTCCTCCGCCTCCTCCTCTCACAGAACCCGTCCCCACCATCACCCACACGGCACTGCCAACCCTGCCGATGCCCGCGCCAACCCGTTCACGCCGCACTTTGACCGCGACGCCAGCGAGCGGACCCTGCGGCACCTGGACTCGCGCTCGGCCCAGCGGCGCGCCGCTGCCGAGCAGTCCAGCGCGGCCTTTACGGAGCCGACCATGACGCTGGGCTTTCTGGTCATCACGGCGGCGCTGGTCGCCGGGGTCGTGGTGCCGGTGGCCGTCATGGGGAGCTGGGAGCAGGGCGGCGGCAGCAGCGGGAAACGGAAAGCCAAGAGCAAGGAAGCCGATGCGTAGAAGCTCCCAGTGTTGTACGCTTTGCGGCAGCCTCGAGACTGTTTGTTTTGTTAGACGCATTTTGCAGACTGCACGGAATGGATCATGTTATGCCCAGACACGTCGTTTCTTGCCGCATCGGGAAGGGATTATAGTTTAGTGGCTAGAATACCTCGTTGTGGCCGAGGAGACCCGTGTTCGATTCACGGTAATCCCAAGAGATTAACCATCAGTCACAGTTTTTTTTGCCTTTTTTGCCTTTTTTACTTTTTTTGCCTTTTCTTTTTGCCGTTTTCTATACCGCTTTTTGCATGGTACAGCTACAGACGTAACCACAGGGATTATGATAACAGCTCTTCGTTACTTTTTCATTTTCATGTCTACCAACTAGTGTTGTTGCATAGGTTCTAGAGGGACTCGTGTGTCCTGGTTCTGAAAGATGATGTCGCCCGCTCAGCTCTAAAAAATAAAACAGCCTTACTTTTCTCGTCCATCAGCACCGCCTTGCACGCGTCTACCGCCAGATCCAGCCCAACAACTGGGAGACGGAGAACAAAAAAGTCATCCTCTAAGCCTCGAAGGTGAAGCTGGTGCCGACCTGACCCATGTGTTAGTTTTGTGTCCTTCTTGAAGGGAGACTGAAAAAAAGAAACGAACCTTGTGGGTGGCCTGGTCCAGCTTCTGCGTGTCAAAGGACGCGCCGATACCAAAGGCAACGCCCTCGCGCAGCAGGACGTTGTAGCCGACGGCCGCAACACCGCGGTCGTTGATCTTGGCCTTGACAAAGGACAGGGGGTCCAGGCGGTACTTGGTGGCGACCTCGAGGCCGACGGCGTTGCCGCTCTTGCTGTTCCAGGTGGCCTTGGCCGCGGCCTCGACCTGGCTGGTCACCTTGTGGTGGTAGCTGGCCGCAAAGGTGCTCAGGTTGTCGCTGGCGGTGACGGCGGTCGAGTAGGTCGGCGCCTTGTAGCCAATGGCAGCGCTGTAGCTGGTCACGGCCGCCTTGTTGACGTCGTAGCCGGCGCTGGCACCCGCCAGGAAGCCGTCGTGGCCAATGACGGCATCGACAATGGCGGTGGGGCCCTTGAGCAGGTCGAAGAAGGCACGGCCGTGGAAGCTGGGCTGCTTGAACTGCAGGTTGAACTTGGCACCGCGCGCCTGGGTGGCGGGCAGGAAGGAGAACACACCCTCGGCCTTGAGGCCCTTGGCCAGCGAGTCGGTAAGCTCAAGCTTGGACTCGAGGGCGTTGGCCGTGTTCCAGGTCTGGGTGACCGTCAGGCCTGTGCGGGTATAATTCATTAGCAATGTTGTCCCGCGGGGAGACAACGCCACCGTGATGCCGACAGGGGGGCCGGTTCCAGGCTCCGCGGGCCGAGAAACGACAAGACCAAGCGAAGGAGGGACGCGCTTGTGCACGAGCACTTTGGATGATCTCGAAGACCGCGAGGACCGGGAGTGTGTGGAGTGTGCGGTGGAGTGCGAGGAGTGCGAGGAGTGTTTGGAGGAGGAGGAGGAGGGTCTGGTAGAGGGGGGCGTGAGAGGAAGAGACGTGGTGGAGGAAGAAGGGGTAGAGGCTAGCGAAGACGCAGAGGTAGAAGCAGAAGCAGACGAGGAGGAGGAGTGGCGTAGCGACTTCGCTGTGTGACTGGAACTCCTCCTCTTCTTGGACGATCGGCCGTGGGAACCATGGGATCCATGGGAGCTATGGGATCCATGGGATGCATCGTGGCCGTCGTGTTTGCTGCGGGAGTGGCTGGAGCTATGGTGGCGCCTTGACGAAGGGGTGGTGGATGCTTCCGTACCGAGAGATTTGTCGGCATACCGGCCCTCGATCTGGAGAGGGAGAGGTTAGCAGGCGAGCGTGAACCGGTCAAAACCGAGAGGGTCTGGGAAAGAGCGGCCAAGGGAAAGGGGGCCGCCGAGGGGGGAGCAGTCGTGAACCAGTAGAGACGGACGAGCCGGGACGAGTCCGTGAACAGGTCCCGCCGCCAGCCTGTGCAGTGCTGTCGCGGGTCCTGCGCAACTGGTCTCGCCAGTTCGCTCTCTTCAGTGCCCCTCCCCCTCCCTCGGGTCGTCCGCCCCACCCGTGATCGGCTTTATCCTTGTGTTTCGTCTTCTTCGCCAGGAGAGGGTGGTTTCGGAACTTACGGTGCCGACGGTGACCTTGTCGTGGCTGTTCTTGCCGCTGACTTTGAAGGCAACGTTGTTGGGGGTGTTGCTCTTGACCTCGAGCGTGCCGGCCGACAGGTGGTAGAAGTCCTTGTTGAGCAGCTGCGGGCAGGGAGGAAAGTCAGCGATCCATTGTAGCAGCAAAAGGGCCAAATCCGACGCAAAAGGCCCGGGGGGGCCAGATCAAACAAAGCCACGATCGCAAACAAACGTGGGCAATGTTCTTCCACCGCCCCGTTTGGCCTGGGCCGTCGGTCCTCGCATCCGGCGCAGACCGCATGGAATAAAGACTCACGTCGTTTGCCGGCTTGGCAATGTCAGAAAAGGCGGGAACAGACATCGTGGAAAGAATAGGAATGGTAGATGATGGGAAACGAAGGATGCGCCGCGGATAGGCAAAAGAAAAACAATTAGGGGAGAGTTGCGCTGGGGGTGGGAGAAAGGGGAAGGAAAAAAAGAGAGTCAGGAAGGCAGGGAGGGGGACTATTTTTTTGCGACGTTGCCCAACAAAGTATCCATGCAACGGTCCCGGCGTGGTAAAGAGACTTCGCTCGTGGCAGCTCCGTGCGCTGGGCCCCCGAGAACCACCGCCTGTGGCTGGTTGGGCGCTGGTGGAGATTCAGGACTATTCGGCTCAAACCGGGGGCACGCGGCGACAGGCAGCCAACCACGACACAGGGGGCCCTGGACAGCCGGCTGCCCTATCCAACGCACTGCAAAGGCCCAAGGGGTCAACTGTTCTACACGTGATGGAATTTCTCCACTTTTACTTGCCAGACGATCGCCGTCCGGACTTCGGCATCGTCCTGCATACGGAGTACAGAATCTTCAGCGAGACTTTCTCTGGCAACTCCGCTACGACGGTGACAGCACAACTCGGAGATCTGCTTTTTTCATCAATTCTGAACTGGGTAGCTGCAGATCCGGGCGTAAAATCAGCGTTGGAAACGGCCAGAGCCTGTGCAGAGCAGCCACAGCATGCAGCCGGTGAAAAATGGCCGGCAAACGGGCGGGACGAGTCCGGATGGCGGGCCAATGGCAGCGCCAACGACAGAAATGGGGACGAGACCGTTGGGCGTGGATGCCGCGCTGGCGTAGAGAGCGGCGAGGGTCTGCAGGAGATATACCGAGTGGTGCGAGCGTGGGACCTCGTAGCTGTAGACAGGGTGCATCGAGCTGCCCTGATTTTGTTTGATTTCCCTCTGTTTTTGTCTTTCTCATGCGTTGTAACTGCAGCCAGACAAACTGGCTTTTCTTGAGTTCCGTTCATGCAGAGCGCTGGTCACACGGTGAGTCGCGTAATTATCCAAAGGACTGGATACGGGTAAACTTCGAAATCAAACGAAAGGCTCCAAACAACATCAAGTTTCTATACCGAGACGAACAAAGAACAACCTAGAAAACATCACACCAAGAAGACCCTTCACTAATATCCAATGCCCCTAAACCGTGAAACATGGAAGGGCGACCGGTGTCGAACAAAAAAGAAGAAAAAATAACGGTTTCCAATGATTTCCATTGTCCTCCATTTCCTGATTCCCTTTTCTCTCATTCACCTTTTCCCTCCTTCTCCTCTCATTCCTTTCTCTATTCAGCCTCTTCGTACTTGGCTTGGTGGATGGAGATGGCGCTATGGATAGCTGTCAGTTTTCGGGTTTCGCTATTTTTTCGGCCCTTGTTCGGAACCGCAATGGCAGCAAAAAAAGAGGAAGAGCAAAAGAAACCGGGTGACTCACCGTCCACTGGGGTCCGTCTGCTTCGACCAGGTCGGCGTCCACCGCATGACGGTCTCAGCACAGTACGGCGGGAAATGCTCGTCGAACATCAGGCGGTACCAGTAACTGAAGGTTAGCCGAAAGGAACGAAAACCACAAAAAAGAGAGAATAAGAGAAGAAAAGAACGTACGCCTCCTTGGTGTCCGGGATGTCGTCACCCCACTCGGGCTTGGGGTTCTTCATCATCTCGTCGGTGACCTGCAGCTCGGCGTTGTCCTTGAGCGCGTCGATCCATCCGTAGCCGACACCGTCGGAGAACTGCTCCTTCTGGCGCCACAGGATGTTGTCGGGCAGGTACGGCTGCGCGGTCGGGTCGTCGGACGTGTCAAAGGCCTTGCGCAGGATGTACTTCTCGATGTGGTCCTTGGTGATCATCTTGTCGGCGGGGTCGAAGTTCATGGCGCACTCGAGGAAGGCCTTGTCGAGGAAGGGCACACGCGCCTCCAGGCCCCAGGCAGACGTCGACTTGTTGGCGCGCAGGCAGTCGGACAGGTGCAGGTTCTTGACGCGGCGCACCGTCTCCTCGTGGAAGGCCTTCTTGTCGGGCGCGGCGTGGAAGTAGAGGTAGCCGCCGAAGATCTCGTCGCTGCCCTCGCCGCTCAGCACCATCTTGATGCCCATGGCCTTGATCTTGCGTGACAGCAGGTACATGGGCGTCGACGCGCGGATCGTCGTCACGTCGTACGTCTCCAGGTGGTAGATCACGTCCGACAGCGCGTTGAGCCCGTCCTCCACCGTGAACGTCATGACGTGGTGCTTGGTGCCCAGGAACTTGGCCACCTCCAGCGCTGCCTTGTTGTCCGGCGACCCCGGCAGCCCGATCGAGAAGGAGTTGAGCTGCGGGAGGTATGTCACCGTCGACAGCTCGTCGTCCTCGCCAATGCCCACCAGGCCCTCGCCGCGGTCCAGGTTGTCGTGCTGCGCCGCCTCCGACACCGGCGCGCCAAACGATGACGGCTCGTCGTTGCCGTTCTTCTCAGCCAGCGCCTTCTGGCGCAGCGTCTCGCGCTGCGCAATCGACGCCACCAGGCTCGAGTCCAGCCCGCCCGACAGCAGCACGCCGTACGGCACCTCAGCCATCAGCCGTTTCCGCACCGAGCGCTCCAGCGTCTCGCGGATCGCCTTCAGGTCCGTCGGCGTCGACGGCACGCGCGCGGGGTCCCACCATGTCGGGTCAAAGTAGCGCGTGCGCTCGCCCGTCAGGCTGTCGTACACGTGGCCCGGCGGGAAGGCCTCGATCTTGTCGCACACGGGGTGCAGGCACTTGAGCTCGGAGCCAAAGTACGTCGTCTTGCCCGGCTGCTTCGAGGACCAGCCCTGGTAGAACGTGGTGATGCCGATCGGGTCACGCGCCGCTATTGTGCGGTCCAGCTTCTTGTCGTACAGCACAAAGGAGAACATGCCGTCCAGGTACTTGGGGGCGTCGAGGCCGTACTCCATGTACTGAGGGGGAGGTCAGTCTGGGTTCTCTAGTGTTGCCTTGCTTGCCGCCCGACGGGGCAGGCCACACGCACCAGAGGAATGATGACCTCGCAGTCGGACGTGGTCTTGAAGTGGTAGGGGGTCTTCAGGTTCTTGCGAAGATGACGGTGGTTGTAGATCTCGCCGTTGGCGGCGAGGATGATGCTCTCATCGGCATTGGTGAGCGGCTGGGCTCCGCTCTCTACGTTTTTGTGAGCATTCGGTTCTCTCGTCACCAGGAAGACAGAACGCGACCCACCAACGCCGACGATGCTGAGCCGCTCATGGCACAGAACTGAAAAGTTAGCATAGGTTTCTATAAATCCGGTCTCCTTTCGTGTCCATCCTTCTGGGTCCGGGTTCTTGGGTCGGTGTGTTCGCCATAAGAGCATCCGGGAGTCCATTGGGGTGGTGGAAAGGGTAAAGGGCCATTGGATATCCATACTCGTGTTGTTGCAAATAGCATTGCCGCCTGGAGGTGCGATCTGGTTAGTCGATGCAGCTTTGAGGCCATACACCCCCATGAGCAGGAGTAAACATACTCCAATCGGGTCCCCGATGCCGGATACTAGACAGAAGACAAAAGGTTAGCCGCACGCCTCCTCAGATATAAGAAAGTGGGAGTGTAGGAAACATACGTCTTCGAAAGCTTCAAAGCCGTCGGCTTGAAGGACAGGACGTCAGGATGACTGTGTGCAAGTCAGTACTGTGAGCTGCTAGGGGGCCAATGGCACAAGAAGCTTCCTCGGCGAGCCATTGAGTCTTCCTGGGCTATGCGCCAGGTGTGACTCAACCACGATCACGACGAGAGGACATACCAGTGACAGGCGAAGATGCCACACATGATGAACGGGTGTTTCTCGGGACGGGACCCTTTCTTGCTTGGGAATTGGAGCGGGCGCAACGAATGCTTTTTGGGATCTACAACAAGAGTTCTGTGCTGCAGTGTGTGTCTGTCAGTAGCCCAGGGGCGAGCGCCCAGTTTCTATATACTCACGCAGGTGTGGGGAGGCACGCAGAGAGAGCGGCGATGCGTGGGGAGAACAAGAGACAAGAATGCAGGCGAGCGTGGGAGAAGGTCGCGTGTGCAGTCGAAAACGGGGGGGTTCTCGTCTGCTTTTTGGAGGGACGGGGTGGGATGTCAGGTCGAAGTCGACGAAGGGCGCATGTGTGTCATAGAAGCGAAAAAAGGAAAAAATAAAAAATAAATAGCATAGATCCGATTAAAATCCACGCTTTTCTTGTTTTAGTTCGGCTCGTTTTTCTTTTTTGACTGCTCTTTCCTTTTTTTCCTGTTCAGACTACTGCTGGTAGCTTCCCGGCAGAGTTACTCATACGGCGAACACTCATACAAACGGAGTCGGCCGTTGAATTGATATCGCTGTTTTGTTGCCCCTCCTTTTTTCCCTCTTTGCCGTTTTTCTAGCCCACTTCTCGCCTGCTGCTTTGCCGGCCTAGAACCAGAGCTACGGCTGTACTCGTAAGATACGGAGCAAGAAGCGATAGAGAGCGCACTCCGCTCATCGCAATGGCCCTTTCTGGATGACAATCGGCAGGCACCTATTTGCTGCCGGTATCGGGACGCGAGTTTTCACCCTCCAGCACGGCTGACATAATATGGCATCGGACGGAAAAACAAATCGAATGGAAACACACGCATGAAGAAACTCCATTTGATTAAATTCAAAAGCCACGGGAAAATACGCCGCGGGGGTCCTCAGCGTGCGACGTGCCAGGTGTGCACACCTTTCGCTACACCTCACCCCACGCATTCTCACCGGCACTCGGTCCCGCAGCCGAGACAAGCCGTTCAGAACCACGGACAAATAAACAAGAATAAAGTAAATGTCGATGATTCAACGAGACACCATACATCCTCCCATGACCATGGCCCCTCCCGACCCCTCTTCCCATACAGTGCAGGTGCCCATGCAATTCAGAACGCCCTCGCTCGCGCCGTATTCCATCCCGCGTATGTCAACATCAGGGCCGTCTCAGAAAGAGACCGCACTTGCAAGTCCTAGAAACTGTTCGGGATGAGCAGAGACAACATAGGATTGAAAGAAAAAGCAACATGCAATCCAGACATCTCCTGCACCCGTGCTCCCTCAAGGCGCCGGGTTGTCACGCACGACCCGGCGGACCCGTCGCTCGTACTCAGCCCTGTCTTTCTTGAAAAGGTTGTACGCCTCAGCCTGCGCTGGCGACTCTGGGTTGGGGTCGTCTAGCAGGTCCTGGACACCCAGGGCAATCTGCTTGATAGTGATGGCCGGCTTCCAGGCCTCGTCCTCGTTAAGAATGGAGAGACAGATTGTGCCAGACGGGTACACGTTTGGGTGGAAGAGTGGGGGGACGAATTTGCCTGAAAACGACAAGTTAGCATGTGTGCCAAAGGGACAAGAAGACGAGTAAACCAAAGATATCAATAAAACAGGACAAAAAGGAGAGTAGAATGGTCGCATACACTTTGGTGGTTTCGTGGGGTATTCTGCAGGAGCAGGGTTGTGTCAGTAAAATGATCACGAGTCAAAGCGGGAAGGACGGGATACGCATCCCATGCCACGCTCTTGGATAAACATACCGTCGGGGAAAGTCATCGTGAGCTTGAATAGGCCGCCTTCCCAGATGGTCTTTTCCTTTCCAGGAATGCCGCACTCCCACACCTTCAGATCGAGAAGGCCTTGTGCATTGCGTACTGGCTTGGCGTAAAAGCCAAACGGATGGTCTTTGCGCCAAAGCTTCCTATATGCAGGGATGGGACAAGAGAGACCCCCGAGAGTCAGCATACTGACAGACAAGAAATGCGTAAACAGTGAGACGGGGCTAGCTGTCCAGCCGCATCCCACGTGGGAGCACAGGCCGCCAACGCCAACGGGGTAACGGGGCGGCGCGGGGAAAGCAAGGGGAAATAAAGATAAAAAAAGACGCACCTCTCCTCCTGCAGACGGTTCTGACAAAGAGACATGACTGTCTCCTCCTTCCACAGGATCGATGTTGCCTCTAGTTTTCTTGTGTCACTCGCTCACTCGCTCTCTCCCGTCCTGCAGAGCCGCAGCGGAGCGCGTGGGGATGGCAAAGGCCGGAATGAGCACCTCGGTTCCGCCCGCCGAGAGGATCACGAGTCGGAGAAAAGAGCAAAAAAGGGAACGTTGTCGAGGATCAGCAAGACCGGTCTCGATCCAAGCCCCAAGGGAGGGTCTCGCCAATAATGACAGGGGTCTTTCGGAGAAGGCGGGCGTGGGGTGCGTATGCGCCGTGTGTCGTGTGCGTGGGATGTACGGGGTGCTTTGAGCCGGGGCAGAGAGATGCGTGAGCAGCGAAGACGATGGATGGCGTGCGTGCAGGTAGAGCAAACAAGGCGCAAGAAATTTGCTAGAGAGAAAAACAGAAGCGCGTCAACACAACAGTTTCTTCGTTCGCTTGGCGGGAGAAGAGAATTAGAAAGCGGAGAGTGAGGCGCTTACAGCGAAGTCGAGAGAGAGGAAGAGCAGTTAAGAGGCCAGAATTCAAGATCCCACGAGAAGTGAAGAGTCTGCACAGGGCGAGGAATCGTCGCAGCCTTGGTGAATAGCGAGCAGGTGGTGGCAAGGCAGAGACGCTTTTGGCGATGGCTACAAAAATGACTAATGATATTTTAGATCACATGATCGCGAAAACGGATTTAATGAGACCGCGGGGTAAGGAGCTTAACCCCAGCTTGTGAAAGTCCCGAGAGACGGGTATTGACAGTTTTGCTCCGTAAATTATTTGAAGACCCGCCGATGTACGAGTCGAGAACGACAACAGACTTTTTACTGTCCCGCTCAGATCGCAGCCGAAACTAAGCACTTCCATCCTGCATCTTGTTCTGCATTAAGACGGACGCCCAGTCTCCGCATCCGGAAGAAACGACTGCGTATCCCCAGCTGCCACCAAAACGGCGGTCAACGCATGGCACTTCAATACTTCTCCTGAGCCTTCAGTTACCATAACAAAGAGCGTGGAAGCAATAGACTCGAGGAAAAAAAGGACAGGCCACGACACACACAAAATGGCAGACCGCATACCAGACGGTGTGCCGACTTCGGAGACACCTACCCTGGCGAAAGAGGAGGGCGTGAAGGAGGGAGAGGCGAAAGCGGAGAAGAAAGAGGAACAGGCAGAAGCGAAGACAGAAGACCCTGCAGAGAAGCCAGTGGAGCCAAAGGCAGAGGAGGAACAACCAGCAGCTTCTAAATCTGCAGCTCCTGCATCTGCAGCTCCTGCATCAGCAACTCCTGCGGCTCCTGAAGTCCCTGCGGCCCCTGCAGTGCCTGCAGCGACGGCTGAAGACGTCGAAGACGAAGACGTCCCTGACCCAGACGAGGACGATTTAGACGACCTTGATGGTACGTGTTCCTTGCTTTGTCTTCCAGTTCTGCTTGGCCTGTCTCTCGAGACCGAGGGCTCTTCGCTCACCGACTCTCACGACAGATCTTCTCGATGACTTTTCCGCGGCAAAAATCGACTCTACGGGCCCGAGCAGCTTGCCCATACCACCGCCGGCAGCTGCTCCACCCGTTGCCCCTGTTCCCGGTGCCGATGATGCTGAACTCGACGACCTCTTGAACGACGAAGAGTTCGCCAAGCAGTTGCAGGCGGGAATGGCGGATCTTCTGGGCGAGATTGACAAATCGGTGAGTCTTCACAGGATGTCGTGTTGAAGATATGACAACACCTCCTAAACTAAGCCTCTATATAGCCCGACGTCCAGGCACAGTTTGAAAATCTGTTCAAGGAGTTTGGCATCGCGCCAGAAGAATTCGCAGCAAACGGCGGGGCGGCATCCGCGGCGGCAGCAGCAACGGGCGCAACGGCAGCTGCACATGTGGCGGCCAACGCAACACCCAAGGCGACAGCGGCAAGCTCGGCAACACGAGAGACGGCTGGAAGCAAGGCAACAGCAGCGGCGTCATCGGACGCCTCGTTCCAGGATACCATCCGGCGGACAATGGAGCGCATGCAGGCCTCGGGCGACCAGGCTACGGCAGCAGCTGCCGCCGACTCGGGGGGTGCCGACGATATCATGTCCGAGTTCATGAAGCAGATGCAGTCTGGCGGGCTGGGCGGCGCGGGCAGCGAGGACGAGCTTTCGAAGATGCTGGTGGGCATGATGGAGGAGCTCACCAACAAGGACATTCTCTACGAGCCAATGAAGGAGCTCCACGACAAGTTCCCTGCGTGGCTGGCGGCGAACCGGGCAACAACGGGCGCCGCCGACTTGGCGCGGTACGAGGAGCAGCAGGTGCTGGTTCGCGAAATGGTGACGCGGTTTGAGCTGCCGTCGTACTCGGACACGAACCCGGAGGACCGGGAGTACATTGTCGACCGGATGCAAAAGGTGCGTTGGATGCCGGGACTTGAGAAGGACACGCAGGTGACTAACACGTCTCTTTCAGATGCAAGCTGCCGGCTCACCGCCGCCCGACCTCGTGGGCGATATGCCGAGCGCCCAGGAAGCGTTAGCAGTACCGGACGAGTCGTGCAACCCGCAATAGAACGGTGATACGAAGGGAGGGGTGTCGACAAAAGACGAGGGGTAGATATATATGTGTGCTGGAAGCGTGTTGCAAACTTGACGTTCTCATGCATTGCGGATAAACGTAGCCATTGGACTGTGTTCTCTCGTCCATCCGGACTGTGTTCAGGAGTAAGACGCGTAGTGCTCGGCAGCGGCCGTACGCCAAACGGCAAATTACGTAGGTGGGGAGCTACCCCCCCACCCTCCTTTGTCCTGCCGATCTTCAACAGGAGAACCAAACAACACCAGTGCATAATCGCCAACACCTCCTCACCACGATCGCTCTCGCGGGACCAGTCGTTCCATTCTCTCTCCAGATCCGAAACCCTTTCCTCGCCCCCGCCATGTCTGCAGATGACGCCCTTCCGCCCGGCGACCCGGCGCCCGAGCTGCTCGACGGCCGGCTCTGGGTCGACGGCTGCTTCGACTTCTTCCACCACGGTTCGTGCCGGAGATGCTCTCTCAGTCTGTCTGTGAACGAGAGTCTTATGCGCTGACTTCCAGGCCACGCGGGCGCCATTGTGCAGGCGCGACAGCTCGGCGACGAGCTGTACATCGGCGTGCACTCGGACGAAGCCATCCTCGAGAACAAGGGCCCGACGGTGATGAACCTGCGGGAGCGGCTGATCGCGGTGGACGCGTGCCGGTGGGTGACGCAGTCGGTGGCGAACGCGCCGTACGTGACGCAGCTGGCGTGGGTGTCGCATTACGGCTGCCGGTACGTGGTGCACGGCGACGACATCACGTCGGACAGCAGCGGCGAGGACTGCTACCGCTTTGTCAAGGCGGCGAACCGGTTCAAGGTGGTCAAGCGCACGCCCAGCATCTCGACCACGGACCTGGTCGGCCGCATGCTGCTGTGCACCCAGACGCATTTTATCCGCTCGCTCGAGGCCGTCCTGGCCGGCGAGGTCGAGAGCCCGGGCACGTCGCCGGCCGAGCGCGCCGCCACCGGCGCCGCTATGAAGGAGCGCATCCGGGTGTTTGCGACGGACGAGACGGCCAAGAAGCCGGGCGTGGACGTGTGGTTCTGGCGCGGCGGCAGCGGCGGCGCGGCAGGGAAGACCGCCACGCACGAGCTGGTCAAGGGCCGCGGCCCGCAGATCGGCCAGCGCGTCGTCTACGTCGACGGCGGCTTCGACCTCTTCTCCAGCGGCCACATTCTGTTCCTGCAGCAGGTGCACGCGGCCGAGGAGGCGCGCGCGCGCGCCGACGGCTGGTACGCGCCCGAGGCGGTCGCCGAGCGCCAGGGCAAGGCTGCCGGCGACTATCCGCCGGTGTACGTCGTGGCGGGGGTGCACGACGACGAGGTCATCAACGCGTGGAAGGGCGTCAACTATCCGATTATGAACATCTACGAGCGGGGTCTCTGCGTGCTGCAGTGCAAGGTGAGTTCTGCGTGATCAATCCCGAGAGGGAAGTCGTCGACTAAACCAGGTCCTCTCCGTCCAGTACGTCAATGCCGTCGTGTTCGGCGCGCCCTTTTCACCCTCGCGCGACTACCTCGCGGCCTTGCCGTGGGGCATCCCGGATGCCGTGTACCACGGCCCGACGGCGTTCATGCCGCTCACATACGACCCGTACGCGGAGGCCAAGGCGATGGGCATCTACGAGGCCATTGGGCCGCACGAGTTTGCCGACATCAACGCGGGCACGATCGTGGCGCGCATTCTCGCCAGCCGCGACCGGTACGAGGCGCGGCAACGGGCCAAGGGTGCCAAGGCAGACGTGGAGGCCGCACACCTACTGCGGGAACAGATGGAGGAGGAGCAGCGGCAGAAGGAGGCCAGCCGGTGATCTGTTTTTGTTTTTTTATCTTCCTTTTTTGTTGTCTCTTTTTCTTGTTTCTTCATAGCTTGGCGTCTTGTATTGCGGGAAGGATACCACTGGCGTCTTCAACAGACCGGCCGAAATAAACAAAAGCATGCCACGTTCATTTCATCCGAAGTTTAGGCAGATTATCTGACTCACCCAAAAGCTCTTTTCTGTGCTGGCCGGTTTTTACATCATCGGATCGATCTTTCCTCCGTTCTTCCTGCAAGCCTTCTGCATCGTCGCGTTTACGGCCTGCACGCCCGAAAAAGGACCACCATGGCAACATGTAAGTGTGTATTCCATCATCTATAAGTCGGCACTCTCCTTACATTTAGATGCAGACAAACTTCCACCATTTCCGCTGCTCGACCCTTCTGTCAAGCACCGATGGAATGAGCTAAAATCTACAGCTGAGTTGGCAGCACTGGCCAACTGGAGTCAAGATACCGTGGATAGAGCGAAAGAACAAGCTTGGTGGGACGACTTCGCCGATATACCCTACACGGCTTTCGCGTTTCTCCATCAAATCGCGCTCATATTGAGAGACAGGAAAGTAGTCCTCCATGGCCGTCTAGGCCCATACGGTAAAAACGCCGACAATGCAGTTTATTTGTGGCTGCCTATGTTTCCGATTGCCAGCAGCTTGCAGCTCGACAGCCACGATGACCAGGCAATCATCGTGGACCACTTGTGTCGCTTCTTAAAAGCCCCAGAACGACCCCGACAGCTATTACACCCTTGCTCGCATGCAACTGTCTAGGCGTTCACTGGCCAGGAAAAATACACGATCCACGGACAGACGTCACCTAGCCGCTTCCTCTACCAAAAGAGTCTGGACAATACCGCTTGCTTTCATCCCGACCTCCATCTTGCCCCATACACGTCTGTCGTGGGGCCATCCGGCATAGGAAAAAGCCGGTGCATACGGGAGCTGGCCGCTACATTGGCCTGCCCGTTGTATATATTTCATTTGCGGCCAAAAAGGACTCCTTTCAAGTTGCCACGCGACATGGGCCAAGCCTCGTCTGCAGCGGTGTTGTCGTACCGCCTGAAGTTCTACACGGCAGACCCCGTTCTCTCAGAGCAGCTCGTTTCGGGGTGGCTGCGCTACATCGCCACCATCTCCCAATCGAGGACTGGACTCAGGACGCTTCAGCCCGGAGAGCCTGCCCTGGCGTGTGCTGCATCGCTGCACAATCTACAAAATGGCTGGTCCAAGGCCTTGCAAGAACTCATTGGATCCGCTCGGCCCCCGTGCCTTTATTCAGATTGCCGAAGCCAACGACAGCAGTGCGGCTCTGATGGAGGCCCAGGTATTTTTCAACAACTTTACGCGACTGCTGAGTGGCTTGACTCTGGACAGCACGTTTCTCGCACACGCCTTCAGTCGATGCGCTGAGTTTTTTTGTTCCGACTGTCTCTGCTGGCATAGACTTGCTGATCCCTGTTCGCAACCGAACGTTAACCGACATGACGTACATTGCAGTGCAGGTCAAAAACTGTGCCAACCTCTCCAACACAAAGTCGGTGCGCCAAATGGTATGCAATTCCATCCAGACGGCGCACGAACAGCTTCCAAAACTGCAGACTGTGTGTCTCGGATTGATAATTTGTCTACGAGACTCTACAGATGCATCAGATCCCAAGCTCGCCCTGGCCACAGAGAAGCCGGAGAGGCGGTCTCGAGTCGCTAACAAGGCCAAAAGGGCAAAGATGGGCGTCGGTCCGCATCAAGACTCGGTTGTCGGGCTACCGTTTGGCATGACATCCGCAACCTTTCCGTGCATGGCCACGGAGGAAGACAGTCCTATAGAACTGCCGAGGGCGTTTATACAGCAGCAGGGAAGAAGCCCAAAACCCGGATTACATCGACCACTTGCGGGAGGAAAGGTTCTGGTCCAGTCCAGAGGCGCTTGAGGCGTTCGAGGGGCCAACAGAAGCGGCTCCGGTGACAAACCAGAAGACATGAGGAAATACGAGTATACGAGTAGACCTCGTAGCGGTCTCGAAGGAAACCAGCGGAGTCATTGCAACAGCAGACGGGGCCGACCCCAATCCGGCGACGAGCCGACCAATCCTAAAAGAGAGTGTGGTGGTATTGCTCAGCCGCACCATGCAAAAAAGGCGACTTTAAGGATGTGACAGCAGCAGACAGGGCTGACAGGATCCTTGGCTATGGCTGACTGGGATGGCTGCTTGGGCAGCAATATCCCTCCCGCGCGAACTCCTTTCCCTGGCCATCTCATTACGCATTTTCCTCTCTTCGTGCATTATCTCCATCTGTCCTTGGCTTGGGACACATTCCCAGAACACACTTCACATCATCGCATCACAACGTGGTCATTGACCACCTCCCCGAGAACCTCCATGCACAATGAAGCTTTTCAAACGAACACCAAAGAAAGCAGAGGATGGTGCTGGTCCGTCCTCCAACGAACCCCTGAAACCTCAGTTTGCACGCGGGATTAAAGTCCTTCACCCGTGCGAAGATGCCGTCGTGGACATCTGCTTTGTCCACGGCCTGACCGGAGACCGGGAGACAACCTGGACCGCCAATGGACAGCCGGGCCCTTGGCCGCAGACGCTGCTCCCCGAGCACCTCCCAAAAGCCCGCATCCTCACATTTGGCTATGATGCCTTTTTTGCCCGTACCGGTCCCACCTCTACGAACGGGATAGCCGACCATGCTACGAACCTTGTCAATAGCCTTGTCGGAAACCGGGAAGCAAACAACGCAACATCTCACGGGCTCATCTTCGTTGCCCACAGCCTTGGCGGCCTCGTTTGTAAGAGCGCCCTTGAGTACTCCCACAACAACCCAGGGAAGCACCTGCGAAACGTGTTTGATAAAACCATTGGCATTGTTTTTTTCGGCACGCCACACAGGGGCAGTTGGATGGCAAACTGGGCCAAGATTCCTGTCTCCGCCCTGGGGGTCTGGCAGTCTGGCAACACGAAGCTCATAGACGTGCTACGCACGAATAGCGAGCTGCTTGAGACTATCCGCGAAAACTTTTCTAGGATGATCTGGGGACTGAAAGAGGATGGAAGGGAGATCAAGGTGACGTGTTTCTACGAGGAAATGCCGCTGCCTGTCGTCGGCCGCGTCGTGCCCAAGGAATCGGCCACCTTGGAGTCATCCCTAAACTTTTCGATTCATCAAGACCATCGGAACATGACGAAGTTTGAGTCAGCAGACAACGACGACTTTCTGGCGCTGCTTTACGAGCTGAGAAGGTGGATAAATAGCATCGGTACGCCATGATGAATAAATGTTGCATATACACTTGGACAAATGCTGATCGCGCCGAGCTCTCCAGACAGTGCAAAGGCGCCCTATGCAAAACCTGCAACAGAAACTCCTCCCCCAATCGGTGAACGAAGCCACCCCGCAAAGTCTCGCCGTGAGCCTCCTCGGCTTCTTCCATTGGACCGAAACTACAACTTCACGGGCCGGGCTCAAGACCTCGAACGTCTGCGCCAGAAGGCCGCGCCGAAAGGCCATTCCACGACCAAAGTCGCCATCGCAGGACTGGGCGGCATGGGCAAAACACAGCTCGCGCTCGAGTATGTGTATCAGCAAGGGGGGGAGCACCCAGACTGCGCCGTGTTCTGGATTTCTTGCGTGAGCAGGGAGACGATTGACCAGGGCTATCAGGCCGCCATCCATGCGCTGGGTGACGATGGAAAGGTTGAAAAAATCGACAAGACCGACGATCTGGCCATGCAGAAGCTCCTGCGAGACCGTCTCAGCAGAAAAGACTACGGACGGTGGATTCTCGTGTTTGACAACGTCGACGACTTCAGCTTTTGGGAAGACAGTCAGAACACGACACAAGGCCCGCGCGGCCTGATCGACTGCCTACCACAGAGCCAACTGGGCACCATCCTCTTCACGACGCGCAACCAGCAGATAGCCGTCCGGCTTGCTCGTCAAAACGTCATCAAGCTGTCTGAAATGGACCTGACCACCAACCGACAGCTTCTGCAAAAGCTCATTGCCGATGAAAGCCTCATGGGGCCGGAGAAGAATGAGGAAACAGAAAAGCTACTGAGCAGTCTCTTGTGTCTTCCTCTGGCCCTTGCCCAGGCAGCCCACTACATCAACATGAACGGAATCACCATCTCCGACTACCTCAATCTTCTCAATGCGCAAGAAGAGCAAACGATCGAGCTCTTGGGCAGAGATTTCGAAGACGGGCAACAGCCACGGCACCCGGTAGCCACTACATGGCTCATCTCCTTCAAGCGGATCAAAGCCGAAAGCCCTCTCGCAGCAGACTACATCTCGTTCATGGCCTGCACGGACTCCAAAGACATCCCCGAATCGCTTCTCCCACCCGCTCCATCGCCGCTGGCCAAGGCAGAGGCCATCGGGACCCTGACGGCCTACTCATTCATCAGCAAGCATAGCTCCCCTGTGGAGCTGCTCAGCATGCACCGGTTGGTGCATCTCGCTGCACGAAACTGGCTGCGAATGGAAAAGTTGCTTGACGCCTGGACGGACCAGGTTGTGAAAAGATTGACAGAAACCTTCGAAACTCGAGACCTACGTCGTCGGGAGCAATGGAGGCCAAGTATGCCGCACGCATATTACATTCTCTCTCAAAGGACTGGTCCGTGTCAGTCCGACAGTCTTCTGTTCTCTTTGATCCGCGAATACGCGATAAGCCTTGTCGATGATGGAAGGTATCGTGATGCAGAGGGATACCTAAGAGAATGTCGAGAGATATGCGAGACACAGCAAGGGGCCAGCCATACCAATACTCTTTTTATCGCGAACAGCCTAGCATGGGTTTATCAAGAGCTAGGTCGTTTTGACGAGGCAGCTAAGCTGTTCGAAGAGGCCCTACAGAAGAGCAGGCAGATCCTAGGAGACGACCATCCCGATACTCTTCTATCAATGAGCGGTTTAGGAGCAGCTTACAGCGGGCTAGGTCGTCTTGACGAGGCAGCTAAACTGTTCGAAGAGGCCCTACAGAAGCTAAGGGAAATTCTAGGAGACGACCATCCCGATACTCTTAGTTCAACGAACGACCTAGGATCAGTTTACTATGAGCTAGGTCGTCATAAAGAGGCAGCTAAGCTGTACGAAGAGGCCCTACAGAAGCAAAGGGAAATTCTAGGAGACGACCATCCCGATACTCTTAGTTCAGTGAACAACCTAGGGGTAGTTTACCGCAGGCTAGGTCGTCTTGACGAGACAGCTAAGCTGTACGAAGAGGCCCTACAGAAGAAAAGGGAAATTCTAGGAGACGACCATCCCGATACTCTCACTGTAATGTCTAACCTCAGCATGACTGCCATGGATAGAGGCCAGCGGGAATACGCTCTGGAGTTGCTGAAGAGCTGCGTGGAGGCGTCGCAGCGCCGACTTGGCCCGGATCATAAAGACACAATCGAGCGCAAGTCTTGCTTAGTGAAGTGGGAATCCCAGATCTCTCTGAAGCAGAGGATGAAGAGCTTTTGGCGAAAATAAGCTGTACATATCTTTGCTGTCCTTCAAAATTCACAAGCTGTTTGTATCCGAAATCGATAAAATAAGAGCGCACAAAGACAACTGATCATGTTTCAATTCCACGCAGCAGTACGAGTATGCGCGGCGGGGTTCCGTGCGTTTAGAAGCGGCTAGCAACGGAATTGAAAGGCATAGTGGGAACGACTGAGCCGCAGCCTTTGGTCTATTGATCCTGCCGACAGACACGTTTTGTTTATCTCCGCGAACTACTATATGGCGCTCGTCCCGGCCGTCGGCACCGTCTTGCGTGGGGGGCAAGTGATATATATCAGTTGGAGCAGTGTGCTTCGCAAAGAGGAGGGATAAGATGTTAGTGAAAAAGGAGAAACTCGAAGAGGAAAGACAGGATAGCCATCGACAGAAAGAACAGGAACAACAATGCAGAAGCCCGCGTTGTCAAAACGAAGGAAACGAAGGAACACAAGAGGTTAAGACGGGTGGGCTGAATGATAACGAACGCCTTGGCCGGCTTTGCGCGTTGCGAGGAAAGACCGAGAGGGACTTGTGAATTTTTTTTTAAACCGTGACTCTTCCACTCCACTTTTCCAAGTATAGAGGATTCCTTAAATAAACTCTTGTTCCTGACCCTTCTCGGGGTCTTGTTTCTTTCCTACTTTATTTCCTTCTCTCTTTATTTGTTCTTTTCCTTCTCTTTATCCTACAGGTGTTCTCCGCCCAGAGCCTCTCCTCCCTACTCGAAAGGACACCTCTTCTCTTTCTACTCACCTACGACCTACAACCCGTTTCCATGTCTCCCTCGGCGATCACCACACCTCCGGCAGATGCTGCCGCCGCCGCTGCGCCGGCCAAGGCACAGCCGGCATTGCCAGATCTGGATGCGTCCAAGCTCACGTACCAGTTCACAACCAACCCGCGGCCTGTGCCGGCAGACATTGCCACGGCCTGCTCGGGCCCCGAGACCATCTGCACCGACCACATGATCACGGCGGCGTGGAACGCCAAGACGGGCTGGGCGGCGCCGGCGCTGGTGCCGTACGGCCCGCTGTCGCTGATGCCGACGGCGTCGGTGCTGCACTACGCGACGGAGTGCTTTGAGGGGCTCAAGGTGTACCGCGGCGTCGACGGCCGCCTGCGGCTGTTCCGGCCGGACTGCAACGCCGAGCGCATGCTGATGTCGGCCGTGCGCATTGCGCTGCCGGCGTTCCCGGCGGCGGCGCTGGAGCAGCTGATCATTGCGCTGATGAGCGTGGACGGGCCGCGCTGGCTGCCGCGCGCGGGCGGCGAGCCGGACGCGTACCTGTACCTGCGGCCGATGCTGATCGGCACGCAGCCGCAGCTGGGCGTGCAGGCGCCGAGCGAGGCGCTGCTGGTGGTGACGGCGAGCTTCCTGCCGCGCGTGGGCGCGGTGCCGGGCGGCCTGCGGCTGGTCACGAGCCCGGAGGACATGGTGCGCGCCTGGGTCGGCGGCTTCGGCTACGCCAAGGTCGGCGCCAACTACGGCCCCAGCCTGCTGGCCACGCGCGAGGCGCGCACGCACGGCTGCCACCAGGTGCTGTGGCTGTACGGGCCCGAGGCCTACTGCACCGAGGCCGGCGCCAGCAACTTCTTCGTCGTGTGGACCAACGCCGACACCGGCGCCCTCGAGCTCGTCACCGCCCCCCTCGACGACCGGCTCATCCTCAACGGCGTCACGCGCCGCAGCATCGTCCAGCTCGTGCGCGAGCGCCTCGCCGGCGAGCTCGCCGTCGTCGAGCGCCGCTACACCATCGCCGAGGTGCAAAAGGCCCACGCCGACGGCCGCCTGGTCGAGGCCTTTGCCGCCGGCACCGCGTACTTTGTCACGCCCGTGTCGCTGGTCCTGCACCGCGACCAGGAGGTGCCCTTCCCCATGCCGACCGAGCAGGGCGGCAAGTACACGCAGCAGATCAAGGGCTGGCTCAGCGACATCACGTACGGCCGCGTCGAGCACAAATGGGGCGTCGTCGTGGCGGAGAGAGGGACGGAGGCATAGACGACGAACGCGGGGTTTGTCTGGTTTTTGATCTCGTGCGGGCGCGAAACAGAGATATCTCTATGCAGTAGACTACGAATACACCTAATGACTGACAAGCCCTGCCACCCCGAAGAGAACGCGCCGTACCGAACCCGAAAAGGAACACCATGCGAGAGGAAATCAGAGAGATCGAAAGAAATGGCAGACAAAACGGAACAAACTCAGTCGTACTTGGACTGTCTGGCCAGCATGGCCTGGGCCAGCTTGCACTCCTCGGCGAGGATGAGCTTCCGGAAAGCCTGTAGAGGTGAGCACTAGGGATCGAGAACACAAGGCGAGCGCAAAGCCAAAACAACACACCTTTTCGTTGTCGCGCATCGCCTGCACTGCCTCGGCCGCAGCAGCTTCCATCTCGGCTTCGGCGTCAGCCAGAATCGCGTCGAAGCCGCTGTCGCCCGCCCTTTTGTCGCAGGCCTTGCCGTCGCCACTGCCAAAGATGGCCCGCACAACGACGGCCAGCTCGTTCTGTGCCTGGCCCCATTCCTGCCACAGCCGCGCCAGCTCTGTTTCGAGCGTGGCGCCGGCTGCGCGCATGGTGGCGATGCGGTCGACCACGCGCTCGTCTTTCTCTTTGACCGTCTGCCGCGTCGTCTGCTGGGGACCGTTGTCCTCCGCCTCGCGCACCTGGATCTTGACGGTCCACAGGTCTGCTGGCTGGCCAAACTGTGCCTGCTTCTCGGCAACGCGGGCGAGGAAGGCGTTCTCGTCGCGCGCAAGGCTGTCCAGGCCGGCCTCGAGCGTCTGTTGCACATCGGCGAGCTTCTGCGTTGCCTCGCTGTGCAGGTCGCTGGCCCGCTTGGAGTAGCTCTCTGAAAGGTTGGCAAGATGTTCATGAAATTAGATAAGGGGCCTCTTTCCCCTTCTATACATACCCTGCAGCTTCTGAACAATAGGTCGCCCAGCATCCGAGACAGGCGTAGGCGTAGACGCGTAGACAGACGTTGGAGGCTGGGTCGCTGCACCAAAGACTTGTCCCGCAGGCGTCATGACTGTCGCCGGAGTCGGCCTGGGCAAGGCGGACCCAAAAGAGCTGTGTCTCCATGGCTCAGGGGACCGGTTCCACGCGTTGCTACCCCCGTCGACGCCACCGTGGACAGCGTTACCGCCGGCCTGGGTACGGCGGATTGCATTGAAAAAGGCGGCTGTAGCGTCGCACTGGGCCCTGCGCTGCTGCTGCTGGTCGCGGCCGGTGTCCTTGTCTGTTGACCATGGCGGCGTGAGCTCGAAAACAGCCGTCTTCTGCGTTTCTCTGGCCTGAACCTCTTCCTTGTCGGGACCAGCTGACAGCACCGTCTGCAGACGCTGCTCGAAGATTTCCGACCAATCGGTCATGGCGGGAGAGTTCTGGATGCTTGTTGGCGGGTCGTTGGTGAGATTGGTTGCCTACGCCGTCTTGCGTGTTGTCACGGAGGAACCTGGGAAGGAAAAGAGAGAGGAGGAGAGAATATCTCCTTTCCTCGTTCTCTTTTGACCATGCCGGCCCCCTCCTTCCATTATCGCACACTTGGGATACATCATGGGCATCAAATGGAAGGTGCGGCTAGGCCCGCCGACAAGGAAGGAGCGTCTTACACGCGTAATTTTGCATTTATTTTACACTTTAGTTTAAATCGCCACCTGCGCAGAAAGCCACTAACAAAATCCTTCCCGCAGCCGGCGCGATTTTCCCGAATATCCGAATCTTTAACGCAGCCGACGACGCTTCCGACCTCGCTGAAACATGCCACCCGCGCTCTCAGCACGACCATTATGATAAAATACGCGCGTCCCCGCGCGCGCGCGTGGGCGTGCGCGCAGTGTGCTGGCCAGATGCAGCAGCGCCGCCTGTTTTTCCGGAGAACGCCGGCGACGGCGACGACGACAGCAACGGCAGCGACGGCGACGGCGACAGACCTACGACCCCCCTTCCTGACGGCAGCGACGGGCCAGCCGCTGTCTGTGAGCGGCCGCGGCGATGCGAGCCAGGAGCGGCACGACGACGCGACGCTGCGGGCCGTGTTCGACTCGCCGGCCGTGTGGAGGGCGTTCTCGCAGGCGAAGGCGGGCGCGCCGCGCGCGGGCCTCTTCCGCAACGCGTACCTGACGGAGCCGGCGGGCTTCCTGGTGTTTACGCACGCGAGCCTGCAGCGGGCGCAGCGCATCGTGGCCAAGGTGGCGCGGGCGTCGACGCTGGCGGAGTACCGCAGCCTGGTGCACGACCTGGACCAGCTCAGCGACCTGCTGTGCCGGGTGATTGACCTGTGCGACTTTGTGCGGACGACGCCGCCGGACGAGGCGACGCAGCAGGCGGCGACGGAGGCGTGGGCGACGGCGTACCAGTACATGAACCAGCTGAACACGACGACGGTGCTCAACGACCAGCTGAGCGCGGCGCTGGCGAACCCGGACGTGGTGGCGGCGTGGACGGAGGAGGAGCGCACGGTGGCGGAGATTCTGCGGCTGGACTTTACCAGGAGCGCGGTGCACCTGCCGCAGGCGGAGCGCGACCGCTTCGTGGCGCTGTCGCAGCGCATCAGCGAGGTGGGCACGCGCTTTGTGGACACGATGGCGCCGGCGCAGCCGTGGGTGGACCTGCCCAGCACGGGCTGCCGCGGGCTGGACCCGGTGCTGGCGCGGCGGTTCACGGTGGGCCGGGGGCGCAGCAGCCGGGTGCGGCTGCCGGCGGTCAGCGGCGAGGCGGCGCTGGCGCAGCGCACGCTGCACGACGCGGACGCGCGCAAGGCGCTGTACTACGCGTCGCGCACGGCGGCGCGGCCGTCGGTGCGGCTGCTGGAGGAGATGCTGGGCTTGCGCGCGGACCTGGCGGCGCTGTCGGGCTTTGAGAGCTACGCGCACATGGCGCTGCGCGACCGCATGATGGCCAAGACGCCCGAGTCGGTGCGGCGGTTCCTGCTAGCGCTGGCGCAGAGCAACGCGCCGCTGGTGCAGCGCGAGGCGGACGCGCTGCTGGCGGCCAAGCGGGCCGAGACGCGGGCGCCGGACGCGGTGCTGCAGCCGTGGGACCGCGACTACTACATGGGCGTGGTGCGGCAGCAGCAGGAGCTGGCGGACCCGGCGCGGCGGCGCAAGCACGACCCGCTGTCGCACTACTTCTCGCTGGGCACGGTGATGCAGGGCCTGTCGCGGCTGTTCCAGCGGCTGTACGGGCTGCGGTTTGTGCCGCGCGAGACGCTGCCCGGCGAGACGTGGCACGCAGACGTGCGGCGGCTGGACGTGGTGTCGGACACGGAGGGCCACGTGGCGGTGCTGTACTGCGACCTGTTCTACCGCGGCGACAAGGCGCCGAACCCGGCGCACTTTACGGTGCGCTGCTCGCGCGCGATCTCGCCGGCCGAGCTGGACGAGGCGGCCGCGACGCTGCATGGGCAGTATGACGGGCTGCCGCGGCCGGTGTTTGCGTCGGCCGAGGAGGCGGCCAACGACGGCATGGCGACGAGGCGCGACGACGGCAGCGGGGCGCTGAAGCAGCTGCCGACGATTGCGCTGGTGTGCGACTTTGCGCAGAGCGCGCCGGGGCGGCCGGCGCTGCTGACGCACCACGAGGTGGAGACGCTGTTCCACGAGATGGGCCACGCGGTGCACTCGGTGCTGGCGCGCACGGCGCTGCAGACGGTGGCGGGCACGCGGTGCGCGACGGACCTGGCGGAGCTGCCGTCGACGCTGATGGAGCAGTTTGCGGCGGACCCGGCGGTGCTGGCGCTGTTTGCGCGCCACTACGAGACGGACGAGCCGGTGGACTATGCGCTGGTGGCGGACGGGCTGCGGCGCGCGCGGCGCTTCGAGGGCCTGGACGACGAGACGCAGATTGTGCTGGCGCTGCTGGACCAGGCGTACCACGCCAGCACGGCGCCGTCGGCGTCGGCGTCGGCGTCGGCGTCGGCATCAACCTCGACGGCCGCGTTCGACTCGACGGCCGTCTTCCACGAACTGCAGCGCACCGTGGCCTCGCTGGCGGCGACGTCGACGGCGGCGACGGCCGGCGCGCGCATCGACCCGGCCGGCACGTGCTGGCAGGGCTTCTTCGGCCACCTGTTCGGCTACGGCAGCACCTACTACAGCTACCTGTTCGACCGCGTGCTGGCCGAGCGCGTGTGGCGCCAGGTCTTTGCGGCCGGCGCCGACGGCGGCGCCCTGCAGCGCGCCAACGGCGAGCACCTGCGCGAGAGCCTGCTGCGCTGGGGCGGCGGCCGCGACCCGTGGCGCTGCGTGTCGGACGCGCTGCGCGACCCGCGCATTGCCCAGGGCGACGAGGACGCCATGGCGCTGGTGGGCAGCTGGGGGATCAGCCACCGCTTCAAGGACGGAAGCTGAATAGCGGCGATCCTTCGCTCGGCGCGCGGGTGGGTCTGGGCTGCTGCTGCCGCTGCCGCTGAGCGCCTTGGCGCGTCGACGAGCGGCCGTTGAGCGATTTGAGACAAAACAAAAGCGAGAAAAAAAGGAAAAAAAAGAAGAATACGAGAAAATTACCGACGCCTGCTCTGTCTGCCCATTGACCGCCATGGCTGGGCTCCCGCTGTCGTTGCTGGCCTGGCTGCTTGCGCTGCTGCTTCTCGTTGCGCCGGCGGCCTCTTTGTCCTCGTCCTCGGCCTCCTCCTCCTCCACGACACCGTCCCCGACCGTCTACGAGCCGCCCACGGACGCGTCCGCCACCGGCATCGCCCAGAAGTACCGCTACCAGGGCTGCCTCCACGAGATCACCGGCCTGAACGGCTCCGTGCCCGGCGCGCGCGCCCTGCAATTCGGCACCTCCGAGGTGCTGCCCGGCGCCATGACCGTGCCCGCGTGCCTGGCCTTCTGTGGCGGCAGCAGCAGCGGCACCACGTACGTGTACGCCGGGCTGGAGTATGCGCGGGAGTGCTGGTGCGGCACGCGTGTCGCCGCGCTGGCGACCGCCGCGGACGACGCCGACTGCAACCTGCCGTGCGACGGCGACAACACGACGCTGTGCGGCGGCAGCCTGCGTCTGTCGGTACGTCCTCCCAGCCGCGCCCTGGCCGCACCGGCTGTCGCTAACCCGCCTCGCGCAGCTCTACCAGCTGCCGAGCGCCACACCCACCGGCGCGGCGCGCGCGCGACCACGGGCCGTCGGGGCCGTGGCCGTCGTGCTGGCCGTCGGTGCGGCGCTGTTGCAGTCTCTGTGACGAGAACAGAGAAAAAAAATGACTGTCATTTCAAGCATAGCGTCATAGCAAAGCGAACCAAGTCGTCAAAACTGCATCGGCCCTAGACCCCGGCTCTGCATCGCCGCCTGCACCGCCTGCTTGGTCCGCTCGACGGCCATGCGCCAGGCGTGCCGTCCACTGCTGCTGCTGCTGCCACTGCTGCTGCCGTCCCCCGGGCCCTCCTCGTCCACCAGCCACGCGAGCCAGGCGACCACCCGCCGCGCCTTGTCCATGTCGCGCTCCTGCGCCACCACCCCGGCGACGTACCGCTCCAGGACGGCCAGGTCCGCCTCGTGCGGCCCGTCGTCGCGCGTGGCGCGGTGCCAGGCAGAGAGCATGTCCCTGGTCTCGGCAAAGGTCAGTTCTTGCCCGCCGTCGCCCGCACCGGCAGCACCGAACCGCATCTTCGGCAGCGGTGCAGGGAACCGCAGTCGTGCCTGGCTCGTCTCGCCTTCATCCCCCGGAAGAGGCGACGCCGCCCGGCTGTGGGATGCCTCGAGACGCAGTGCCGCTGTCCGTTCCACTGGCTGCTGCTGCTGCTGCTGCTGCTGCTGCTGCCGCCGCCGCCGGTCGTAGTCTTCCAGCACCTCTGCGCGCACGTCGTCCGGCAGAGCGGCCAGGACGTCCGGGTCCAGCTCGTCCAGCTCGAATGCCGCCGCACGCGCCGCCTCGTCGTCCTCGTCCTCCTCCCCCCCGCGCTGGGACCGCGCCGCCGCAAACAGGCTCGTCTGCACCCGGTTCGCCTCCGCGTCGTGGCGCCGCTCGCGGGCCGCCGCCACGGCGCCCAGGCCGCGCGTGCCCCAGAGGCCGCGCTTGACCGGAGACGGCTTTTTCCGCCCCTTCAGCGGCGACGGCCCTTTCCGCGGAGATGCCACCCGCCGCGGGGAGCGCACTGGGGACCCGGAGGCCTGCCGCCCGCGCTGCCTGTACTCTGCGAGCACGTCCGCCTGCACGTCGGCCGGCAGGGCGCGAAACACGTCCGGGTCGACGTCGGGGGGGAGGTCCGCCGCCGCTGCCGGCGACGCGCTCTGCACACGCGTCTGCTTCTTCGGGGTCTGCGGTGCGCTGGCCTTGCTTTGGTTGCTGCTGCTGCTTCTGCTTCGGCTGCTGTCGGGCGGAGGCGTCTCCTCTGCCGGCTGCTTCACCAGGCGGCGTATGATGTCGGGCGGCAGCTCCGCAAGGACGCTGAAGTCCGCGTCGGCCGGCATGAAGAATTGTGTGCTCGGAACAAAGGCAGATGCCATGTTTGAGGCCGTGTCTGCTCGGGGCATGGAAGATGTACCTTTCGTCTTTTCTGTCGGCTTCGTCTCACTTTCTGCTGTCGCGGATGCCGACGCTCCGACAGCAAATGACAGCTTCTTCTGGCTGCCCTCGGCCGTTGCGGCACCGACTGTCTTTCTGAGCGGCTCCAGCCGCTGCATCTGGACGCCGAGGCCGCGCAGGTCGCCCGGGCTGATGCGGTAGGAGCGCAGAACGGAGACGGCCTCCTTGCCCATGGCCTCGGCGTCGTGCGTCGCCACGCCAAATGACACGCTCTTGCTGAAGACGTCGCATTTGCCGTGGCCGAGGTGCTTGGGCGGGTCGAGCGGCGCGTCGGCGGCGCGGCGCAGGATCTTGACCGTCAGCGCGCGCCCGCGGACCTGCTCGTGGACGAGCCGCCGCTCCAGCTCGCGGCACAGGTTGCGCACAAACTCGTCCGCCTCGTCCTGGCTGACAAACCGGATGCCCCAGTTGACCTCGGCCGACACCGACTTGCGCACCGGCTGCGCGCCCACCGCCGCCCGGTCGATGCCGTGCGCGTACGCCCACAGCCGCTCGCCCGTCTTGGGGCCCAGCACGCCCGCGAGCCGCTCGCGCGACACGCCGCGCAGGTCGCGCACATACTGCACGCCCAGCTCCCCCAGCTTCCCGCCGATGCTGTACGCCACGCCCGGCAGCTGCTCGACCCGCAGCCCGCCCAGCACCTCCAGCACCGCCTCCGGCCGCACCTGGAACTGCCCCGCCGGCTTGGCCCGCCGCAGCGCCACCTTGGCCAGCAGGATGTTGCCGCCGATGCCCACGGACACGTCGCACCCGGTGCGCGCCTTGATCTGTGCACGCAGCGTGGCCGCCAGGGCGTCGGCGGCCGCCTGCTCGCGCGCCAGGCTCGCCTCGTGTGCGCCGGCGTCCGCATCCGCGGCGGCGTCAGCGGCGTCGGCGGCGTCGGCCGTCTTCGCGTCCTCCAGCACCAGGGCCGTAATGTCCACGAGCGCCTCGTCCACGCTGACGCTCTGCACAACGCCGCCGACGTCGAGAATGGCCTCGTAGAACAGCTGGCTGGCCTCCTCGTACGCCGGAAAGTCGTACGGGAGCACCTTGAGGTCGGGGCACAGCTCCAGCGCGCGCCCCATCCACATGCCGTTCTTCACGCCGAACGCGCGCGCCGGGTAGTTGCACGAGGCAATCTCGGACGCGCTGCCCGCGGAATGAGCCACGGCGGCCGGCTTGCCGACGCAGTCCGGCGCACGTTTCAGCGACACGGCACAGAAGAAGCTGTCAAAGTCGACATGCATAATGTAGCGCCGGGCGTCGGGGTTTCGTCTGGCAGCGCCGCCGGAGGGGGGTGCTTGGGATGCCCTCTCTGCCGCGAGCCGCTGCATCTTGGATTTCAGCTCGGCCTTCCACGTGGACAGGTGGTGGAGCCGGCTCTCCGAGTAGAACTGCTTGAGGAACTCCGGGTTGGCCGCGGACGCCTTTCGGATCTTGGGGTCGGCCAGCAGCTGGGCGTTGTGTTCTTCTGATGTCATCGGTTTCTGCTGGTGCGCCTGTTTGGTTGGACTTGCCTCTGCAGGCGGCTGTCCGGGAGGCTGTTGTGCTTCTATATCTTCAATGCCTTTGCCTTTTCGAGTGGTGTCTCCTCGGGAAGGCGAAGCACGATGGCCCAGATCCAGGTCTGAGCCAAGACTGTCCACGTCGCTGATGTCCCCCAGGCCATCGTCGGCATTTTGCACCTCCGTTTCGCCGCGCTCTTCCGTTTCCAGTGGCATAAAGAGAGCCGATGGCGAGGGCTGCGTGTTCTTCTCGTGTGCTGCTGCCACTTTCTGCATCTGACCTGTGTAGAAACTGGCCTTGGTCTGCTCGCGGTAGCCGGCCATCTGGTCCGGCTGGCCCGGCTGCACGGACAGCCCGCCGCCGCCGAAGGCGATGCGCTTCTGCCCCGGGCCTTCGCCGAGGAGCCGGTATTCGTGCCACGGCAGCAGCTTTCCGGCGGCGACGGAGTCCACGACCCATGCGGGCCGGACGACGCGCAGCCTGCGCCACTCGTCGGCCTTTTTGGGCGGCAGGGTGGTCGCAACGATGTGCGTCGCCATGGTCTTGTAGTCGAGGTACTTGATGTAGAGGCCGCCATGCAGGACCAGCAGGCGTTGGAGTCTAGCAGAGTCCGTTTATCAGCCCAAACCCTGTTTGAAATCGTGTCCTTTCTACTCACTCTTCCGGCGGCGGCTGCGTGTAGCTGGCCACATGGACAGCGACATCTTTGAAGATCTGCGGCTTGCCCGTCACCGAGCGGCGCATGATCATGTCCTCGTTCTGCAGCTTGATCTTCTTCCGCCGGAAGTAGTCGCCGAACTCGCCAAACTTGCTGGCTTCGTACTCTTCGCCATCTTCGCCCAGAAACTGGTGCGCCTCGAGCTGCCGCTTGGCCGCCGCTGAGTTGGCGTCCAGCTGTCGATTTGCCATGGTCGTCTGGTCTTCATCGCAGGCACGTTGAATTCAGACCTGGCAGTCCCTTCGAAATGGTCATCGGCCGGATCCAGGTCGCGATCGAGTCTCGTCACGTCCCGTCGCCTGCACGTGCCCCACTTCCACGTGGACACGTGACCAATTTACGAAAGAAACCACAGGCGGCGCAGAGCAGCCGACAGCCTCGTTCGTCCTCCTCTCCAGACAGCACACCCCAGGATGAACAACGACCAATTCCGCAAGCTGGCACTTGGCGCCGGCGGTGCGCCGACGGGCTCACCAAACGAGACAAGCAAGGCGGCAGGCATCTTGGGGTCGCGGAAAAAGGCCAGCATACCGATGACGCCGTACGTTTTTTCCCCCTTTTGTTTCGTCCGTCTGCTCAGCGTGCCCCTTGTGGATTCTAACTGTACCGTGAAGCCGCTCCGGAAGCAGCGTTAGCAGGGTAGCTTTCGCCCGCCAGATGGCGGAGCGTTTTCAAGACACCGAGCAGCAGAAGAGCAGCAAGAAGACGCGGGTGCCTAGGGGGAGCCGGCTTGGGGAGGGCTACGTGGACCGCGCCAAGCTGCGTGCGGAGCTGGCCAGCGATGACCCGGCTACGACGACCGCCGTCCCGGCCAAAGGACTGGACTTTCAGCTCCTCGAGCGCGCGCGGAAAGGCGAGCTTGCTCCGGAAGAAGTGACGCCAGCGACAAAGACGCAAGCGGAAGACGGTGCGCCGAAGGCTACTGATGTGGCCGACGACACAGAAGAAGCGGCCGGGAACGAGGGCGAGGAAGACGAAGCGGCAGGCGATGGGGCCGACGTGGACGACGAGTTCGAGCGGCTGGAGGAGACCGAGGTGCAGGCGGTTGCGCGGGAAAAGACCAAGAAACGGGGCCAGTACGCGACGACGGGCAGCCTGACGGCGGCGCCGGGCCAGAAACGGTCGCGCGACCAGATCCTGGCGGAGCTCAAGGCGGCGCGGGAGGCGGCGGCCGCGGCCAAGAAGAAGGAAGAGGAATCGGCGCTAGGGTCGCGGTTCAAGAAGATTGGGGTGGCAGCGGCGGCGGCGGCGGCGAGCACGGGCCCCAGCTCGCGGATCGAGATCGACAGCCGGGGCCGGGAAGTGCTGGTGCTGGTCGACGAGGACGGGCGCGAGAAGCGCAAGGTGCGGAAGCTGGCGCCGGGCGCCGACACGGCGGCAAGGCAGGGTGGCGACGAGGGTGCGCGGCAGAAGAGCGAGCCGACAAAGGTGCTCGGCATGGAGGTGCCCGAGTTCTACCGGAAAAAGCTGGAAGCCGAAGCCGCGGCCGAGGCTGCGAAGGAGGTGACCATTTTCGACGACGTGGGCTCGGACTACGACCCGTTGGCAGGCTTGGAGTCGGACGACTCAGACTCTGATGCAGAGGAGACGGCGGAGAAGCAAGAGAAGCCAGAGAAGCCTGGAAAGGAGTCTGAGGAAGACGGGAAGGAAGAGGGCGAGGCCAGCGAGGCAGACGAGGCTCTGGAACGGGCCTCTGCAAAAGCACAGCCGGCATCAGCGCCAACCGACCCTACGACAGCGTCCAAGACGCCAGCGCCACCACGAAACTACTTCAAGGACGGCACCCTGCTGTCGGAGGCGAAGACGAGCGGGCCGTCGCTGGACGATCCGCACATGCTGGCGGTGCTGCGGAAGGCCAAGCAGATGCGCAAAGAGTCGGAGACGGAGGCGCGGAGCAAAGAGACGGAGCGCGAGCAGCGGCTGAAGAAGCTGCTGCAGAACAGCGACCGCGACGCCGAGGACCTGGACATGGGCTTTGGCACCAACCGGCTGGAGGACGAGGAGGACATGGAGGACGGCGAGCGCATCAAGCTGTCGGTGTGGGGGGGTGCGGGCGGCGCGGGCGGCGACGGCGACGACGCGGGCCACGGCGGGCGCGGCGCCAAGCGGAAGCGAGGACCGAAGAAGCGCAAGGGCGACGGCAACAACGCAGACGACGTGCTGAGCGTGCTGGAGAAGCGGCGCGAGAAGCCGTGAGGGCTGTTTGGGCGGGGGGTCGGGGACGATGTGCAGCGATCGTCCGGCTATGACGACAAGGATCTCAATATACCCTTTTTTTGAATGCACATTGTTGAGTTGTCGCGCGGGACAGGCGCTGAACGGCAAACACGGCTCCGAGAACGGACGACAGAGGGTCCGAAAGCGCGGGCGGCGAGTGCCGGCGGTTTTAGGCCAGAGCGGCAGATAAGGCCGCGGCGTGGGGCGTCGGCGCCTGGAGCTCGATCCCAACAACGAACAACGCGAGCCGAGCGCGTTTTTCTGCATACAGCGCATTTTCTTGGATTCTGGTCTGCCTGGTCTGCCTGGTCTGCCTGGTCTACGAACGATGGCCACGACTCCCGTGCCGGTCTGGCTCGACTGCGACCCGGGCCACGATGTACGAGACCCCCCTCGAGGAGAACGGGACAGTCGGCGGGACCGAACGAGAGACACGGTGCTGACACGTTGCGGCAGGATATGTTTGCTATTTTGCTGGCGGCGTACCATCCGAGCATCCGGCTGCTGGGCATCTCGACGGTGTTTGGCAACGCGGGGTTGAAGTAAGAAGACTCGGCTGCCTCTGAAGAACGCCCGACTGACGCTGTTCCTTTCCACCGTCCCCCAGAAACACCACGTGGAATGCCACCTCCATCCTGACGGCCATCTCCAAGGAGGACGCCGTCCCCGTCTATCCGGGCGCTGCCGTGCCCATGAGCCGCCCCCCCGCGCCGGCGGCCCCCGACATCCACGGCGAGTCCGGGCTCGACGGCACCGAGCTGCTGCCGCAGCCGCTGCGGCCGGCCCGCGACGACGTGCCGGCCGTCGAGGCCATGGCGGCGGCGCTGGCGGCCGAGCCGGCCGGCACGGCGTGGCTGGTGGCCACGGGCACGCTGACCAACGCGGCGCAGCTGTTTGCGGCGCACCCGGCGCTGGCGGACCACGTGGCCGGCGTGTCGTACATGGGCGGCGCCGTGGGCGGCGGCTTCACGGCGGCGCCGACGGGCGAGGTGGACGGGCAGCCGCGCATCGGCAACAAGACGCCGTATGCCGAGTTCAACATCTGGTCCGACCCGGAGGCCGCCGCCGCGCTGCTGGAAAACCCGCGCCTCGCGCCCAAGACGACGCTGGTGCCGCTCGACCTGACGCACCTGGTGCTGGCCACGCCGGCCGTGCAGGCGCTGCTGCTGCGCGGCCCGGGCGCCGAGGCCGCGCCCGCGGACAGCGCCGCCAGCAGCACACCCCCCCAGGGCAAGACCAAGCTGCGCACGATGCTCGTCGAGCTGCTCACCTTCTTCGCCGACACGTACGCCCGGGTCTTTGGCATCACCGAGGGCCCGCCGCTGCACGACCCGCTGGCCGTGGCGGCCGTGCTGGTCGGCACGGCGGCCGAGATCCCGTTCTACGACTACGCGGGCACGGGCGCCGCGCCGGCGCGGGAGCGCTTCGCGGTGCACGTCGTCACCGACGGCACGACGGCCGAGTCCCTCGAGGGCAAGGCCGAGACGGGCCGCACCGTCGTCCGGCTGCTGGAGCCCGGGGCCGAGGGCGTGCGCATCCCGCGCGGCCTGGACATCCCCATGTTCTGGCGGGTCATTGAGGAGTGCTGCACGCGGGCGGACGAAGCCAATGCGAAGAACGGGCGATAAAGGGGTGGAACAGGTAAGATAGAATATTATGGCTAGATTACACTAGAAAACTGCTCGCACAGAGAAGAGTCTGTCTATTCGCATCGCTGAAGGCAGCGCACACGGCGCCTCTCTCTCCGGCAAGGCGCCGCAGAAACGAGGCTGCGTGTGGCGTGCGAGGTGACCGCAGGGACGTCGTCTCTGTCCGCTCGAGTTTGATTTCAACCCATGCCGTGGCCAGTCGCGCTGGCAAAGGCTCGGTCTTGTGCGGCGACGCGTACGACCTGTGTCGCACAGGTGCAGCCGCCGTGCGACTGCTGCCAGGGCCCTAACGCTCCAGGGCATACCGGCCGGTCCGGGCCGTCCGGGCCGCCGTCGCCAGGCAGCGTCTGGCACGCGATCCTCGTCCGTCCGTCATACAAGGCGGGTCGTAGCAGAGACCATCGGCAAGCGGCGGGCAACACAACAAGTAAAAAAGGGGGCCATCCTCGAGGAAGAGGTCGGTCTCTCGCGTGGGCCTCATGTTGTCGTGTTGCCGCTCCCGCCGCCGTCGCCGGGCGCCTCCGCCTCGTTGGCGTCCAGGCCGAGCGCCTCCAGCTCGCGGATCAGCTCGTGGATGCGGATCACCTTGGCGATCTGCTCCGGCAGCAGCGTCGCCCCGCCGTCCTTCTTGCTCTGCAGCTCGCGCGCCTGCTTCAGCTTTTTCCGCAGCCCGCGCGCCTTCTTCTCGCGCTCCGCCTGGGGGTCGACCGTGTTCTCCGGGTTCTCCGACGGCGTCTCCTCCGCCGTCGCCGCCGCCGCGTCCGGCGTCCGGTCGTCGTCTGCCGTCCCCGTGGCCGCGGCCGCAGCCTTCTTCCGCGCCTCCCGCCGCTTCGCGTTCTTGTTGGCCGTCGTGCTCGCACTGTTGGCGCTCGCGCTGCCGCTCCCGGCGGGGGCCGCAGCCCCTGCCACGGCTCGTTGCGTCGCCGCCGCCGCCGCCGCCGGGGCGGCTGCCTCGTCCTTTACGCCCTCGGCGCCCGGCACGCCGCCCTTGTAGCGGTTGCGGAAGTTCTCGGCCGTTCGGTTCTTGTAGAGCGCCACATCCTCGGGCGGCTGGTAGCCCGGGCGGATCTTGATGGCGCGGCGCGTGCTGCCGTCGGCGCGGGTTGATGCGGGAATCTGGCGCTTGCCCGACTCATCGGTGATGATGCCGGCGGTGGTGGGTTGGGACGCCGGCATCTTTGGTGTAGACGGCAAGAGAGGCATGATCCAAAACAGGGACAGTCGATTGGGTTCTTTCGCGTCCCCCTCAAAGAATATGGAGTGTGTCTTGGGACTTATCTCGGCGTGTTCTATTTTCGTGATTTTTTTTGGTCCTTATAGCGGGAGGCAGCACGGGAATCGATCGTGCAGTGGGGCTCGAAGACCTGGCCAATCAGACGCAACCAGTTCCGGAAAAAAAGGGCCCGTCAGCAATTCGAAAGTTGCCGAGAAATCATCGTCAAACCACGCATCTTGCCTCAACCCGCGACAACCGCACAGCGCCTGCCAATTCCTTGCGACCTACCGCCTCCCCCGAGTCTGTGTCTGCTTTTCCCTGAACGCGCTGTCTACCGCGAGACCTGCAGTTCTCACAATGGTACGCACCCGCCCCGCGACGGCCGTGGCCGCTCGCACGACCACCGCCGCAACAGTCGCATTGCGTCGTCGGCTCTGCTGTGGCGTTCCGTTTGCCTTCTGTGTCTGTTTACTAACCTTGTGCTTTCCCAATGCAGGCTTCCAACACCCTTTACAAGCAAGTCCCTCCCCAGCCACCACCTCGCACGACAGCACCAATCTTCCCTGCCTTTTGCGAAAGCATTTCTCTCGAGATGATCAATCTAACACACGCAGTGTCTTCTTCCGGAAGAACTACACCATGCTGGCTGTTGTCTTCACCTCGGCATTTGCTTTCAACCTGTGAGTTGGGAGGATGCCCGCGGCCCGGCTTCCTCGGCTCCCCCGGCTCGGGGGGAGCACGACGGCGAGAACCACGCAAGAGATGGCAGACCGCTGACAATGCTTTTCGTCGCTTTCCGAATTTATTAGGGGCTTCAACTCGACCATGAACAAGGTCTGGGACAACATCAACCACGGTGTAAGTGCCTCTCTGCGCTCAGCGCCATCCTCTGCTTTGCCCGTTCGGATCACTAATGTTTCTTCTTCCAGCGCCAATGGAAGGACATCCGGGCCAAGTACGTCGAGGGCGGCGACGAGGACGAGGAGTAGGGAATCTCGGCGGGAAGGACGACGAGCGCACCGAGGACGGAATTCCATGTTAGACGGCCGGGACGAGTTCTCGTGTACGGCATGACGCCGGCACCGGGACGGCTGGTGCCCTGTACATAAGACGAGCCACTAGAGCAAAAAGAAAAGACAATGTTTGGAACCGACAGACGCGGTAATCGTTGTGGCAGCCGTGGCCGCCATGTGTTGTGGCCAACGGACTGCCCTTGTGGTTGTTCCGCAATCGCGTGATCGTGTGTGCCCGGTCTTGGTGGCAAGCAGTGAGATAATCGATGGTGCCCTGAGAAGCTGTAATACGTGTTATGCCACCGCATACGGTGCTCGTAGGTGCCTGGCACAGGCGCTCTCCTGCTCGGTGTTGACTTCGGTCATCGTTGTAGCTATCCGTGGCCATATCGCTCTAGCCGAATTTGTCCCAAGCACCCCGCCACCCGCCACCGTTACAGGGCCTTTCCTGCTGAAACACCTCGCCGCCACAGTTGGTGCTTTCTAAGAGCTGCAGCAGCCGATCCACCGCCTCCTCCGAGCAAGCCACGCCCTCCCGAGCGTCCTCAACCCACCAAGCCGCAGGAAGGATTTGTTGACTGCAGCGCTCCCCCGGGCCCAGGATGCCATTTTGATCCATCGCAGTTCACTGCGTTCACGTTCATCTCTGCCATCCTCGACCTCGCCTCCTCCTTCTCAGCCTCTCTGCTTTTCCCCTCCATCTTCGCCAACACGCTCCCTCCCCTCCTCCTCACCACCCCCTCACGCCGGCATGGACCCGTCCATGACGACCCAGGAGCAGCAGCTCTGTCAGTTCCTGATGGGGCTGGCGGACCGCTTCTCCTGCCGCTACACAAAACAGGCCTCCGACGAGCTGCTCCGCAGCCTCTTCTGGTGCATGGCCGGCGGCAACCCGCAGTTCGTTGACCTCTTTTTCCCGACCACCGGCGGGCCCCTACGCGGCGGCACCCTCAAGCTGGGCGAGGCCCAGGGCGCGGTGAACGGCGCCGAATACACCGAGGCCGCGCGGGGCCACGCCTGCGGCCACATCTTCCGGCCGGGCGAGGCCACGTACTCGTGCAAGACGTGCGGTGCCGACGACACGTGCTGCCTCTGCAGCCGCTGCTTCGAGTCCACCGACCACCGCGGCCACATGGTGCGCATCAGCGTGTCGCCCGGGAACAGCGGCTGCTGCGACTGCGGCGACGCCGAGGCCTGGAAGACGCCCATGTTCTGCACCATCCACTCCGCCTGGGACAGCGAGCACGCCGAAGACGGCGCCCGCGCCCGGCCCGCCAAGGACAAGGGCAAGGCCGTCGCCGGCACGCCGCCCGAGCTGGAGGCCAGCATCCGCATGACCATCAGCCGCGCCCTCGACTTCCTCTGCGACGTCCTGTCGTGCTCGCCCGAGCAGCTGCGCCAGCCCAAGACCCTGCAGTCCATCCGGCAAGACGAGCGCATGTCGCGCCTGGCGGCCACGTACGCCGGCGGCGACACCGCCCCCGCCGACGAGTACGCCGTCCTGCTGTGGAACGACGAGAAGCACACCGTCACCGACGTCACCAACCAGGTTGCCCGGGCGTGTGAGACCACCAAGGAGGTGGGCATGCTGCGCGCGTGCGAGACCGACGAGATTGGCCGCAGCTTGCTCAAGCACTCCTCCAACGTGGACAGCCTGCTCAACGTCGCCCGCATCCTCGAGGACATCAAGGTCACCGTGACCATCCGCTCGTCGCGCGACACCTTCCGCGAGCAGATGTGCAGCACCATTGTCGAGTGGCTCAGCGACATTGCCGGCTGCAGCGTCGGCAACGACCACCACATCCTGCGCCGCATCGTCTGCGAGGAGATGCTGCGGCCCTGGCGCAAGGGGAGCCCCGCCAGCCACGCTATTGTCGGCGAAAACGGCATGGACGACGAGGAACGCATCGCCCACAGCAGCGATGCTACGCTGAACCCGGTCTATGCGTACGAGATGGGGCTCCTGCGCATGCGCCTGGCCACGCAAAACGCCCAGCGCATGGCCGACGGCGACGACGACGATGAGGGCGACGACGACGACGACGACGGCATTCTCGACGGCAACGACGACGACGACGACGACGACGACGGCGATGACGACGACGACGAGAACAACATTGCCTATCGCATCGGCGGCGGCGACGACGACGACGATGAACTCGACAATGTCATTTTCGCCGCCATCAGCTTCTCGCGCAGAAACGAGGATGGCGACGATGTCATGATGGTCGACGCGCAGCCAGAAGCCGAGGCTGCCGGGCCCGCCGCGACCCGAATCGATGCTGGTGGTAACACATGGAGTGGCGCCGCCGCCGTGACACGGCCTACAGCCGCAGGCGGCACCGGTGCTTCAACGGACGCCGGGGACATGTCTGGGTCCGGAACGAGCCAACTCGAGGAAGCCGAAGCCACCTTGGCAGGCTATCCCACACCACCTCCTCCGCCTCCGCACAACGTGCCGGCAGAGCAGGCCCCTCGGCCCTGGCAGTTGGCCTCGCAGCAGCCCGAAGACTCTGCAACAGCGGCGGCGACGGCGACGGCGACGGCGGCGGCTTCTGCTCCGGCCACAAGGACTGCCACCACAACACCAGGCTCTGCGATTGGCCCTCCCGTTCCTCCGCATGCCACTCCGGCCGCTGCAGCATCCGTGCGCCGGACCGCCCGGGAGCGCGATGTTACGCCGTCGGACTCCGACACGGCCGAGCCGCTGATCGCGCCGAACCCGTACGCGAAAACCGGTCTGGAGATTCCCAAGACGCCGGGCAACCAAAGCACCGACGCTGCGCAGCCGCCGAACCCGGGCTGGTACTGGCTCGGCGTCCCGCCCGCCTACATGCAGTCCGAGGGCTTCCCGCCCGCCGAGGACCTCTTCCAGCGCGTGCGCCTGGACTGGCTGATCCTCTTCGACCTGCGCCTGTGGAAAAAAGTGCGCAACGACCTCCGCTCGCTCTACATCTCCACCGTCGTCTCCATCCCCGAGTTCAAGCGCGTCCTCGGCCTGCGCTTTGCCGGCCTCTACACCACCCTGGCCCAGCTGTACCTGATTGGCGACCGCGAGCCCGACCACTCCATCATCAACATCTCCCTGCAGATGCTGACCACGCCCTCGATCACGGCCGAAGTCGTCGAGCGCGGCAACTTCCTCACCACCCTAATGGCCATTCTGTACACCTTTTTGACCACCCGCCAGGTCGGCCACCCATGGGATGTCTCGTCCAACGCCGTGCTGGCCTTTGACTCCGGCTCGGTCACCAACCGCCGCATGTACCACTTCTTCATCGACTTGAAATATCTGTTCAGCTCGCCGCACGTCCAGGAGTGCCTGCGCACCCAGGACCGCTACATGATGCAGTTTCTCGACCTGGTCAAGCTGCACCAGGGCATCTGCCCCAACACCCGCGCCGTCGGCGACCATGTCGAGTACGAGACGGACACGTGGATCAGCGCCTCGCTGATTACCCGGGACACCAACCGCCTCTGCCGCCAGTTCTCCGACGCCTTCCGGAACCTGCGCGAGGCCGACTTTGTCCACCTCGCGCGCGCCATCCGGTTCGTGGCCAAGACGGTCATTATCAACTCCATCGGCGCCGAGCGCCAGCGCTTCCAGCAGGCCGAGATCCGCGACGAGCTGCACTTCAAGGTGCTGTCGGACTTTGAGTTCGACCAGCCCGCCGCGTTCTACGACGTCGTTCGCTTTGTGGTCGAGGAGCAGCCCATCAGCTTCCACCACGCCCTGCACTATACGCTGTCGTGGCTCGTCGAGTGCGGCAAGTCCATGACGGTAGAGCAGCTGCGCGCTCTTCTCTCCTTTACCGCCTCGGAGCTCAAGGCGCCGCCTCGCTCCATGGGCCGCAAGGCGCTGCCGCGCCGCGACTACAGCGCCGAGGACTACCTCATGGCCGCCTTTGATTTCCCCCTCCGCGTGTGTGCCTGGCTGGCCCAGATGAAGGCCGGCATGTGGGTGCGCAACGGTATCAGCCTGCGCCACCAGGCCGTTGCCTACCGCGGCGTCAGCCAGCGCGACGTGGCCCACCACCGCGACATCTTCCTCCTGCAGACGGCGCTCGTTGTGTGCAACCCGAGCCGGGTGCTGGCCTCCATCATCGACCGCTTTGGCATGGTGCGCTGGGTGAAGGGCATCTACGAGCAGAAGGCCGAGGCCCAGGACGATGCGCAGCACCTGGACGTCGTCGAGGACATGATCCACCTCCTGATTGTCCTGGTGAGCGACCGCACCAATCTGGTCGAGGCAGCCGACGCCGAGGACACGCAGCAGCTGGCCCTGCGCCGCGACATTGTCCACGTGCTGTGCTTCAAGCCGCTGTCGTACACGGAGATCTGCAACAAGCTGCCCGACCGGTTCCAGGAGCAAGAGCGCTCCCAGAGCGTGCTGGAGGCCATGACCACGTACAAGGCGCCGGAGGGCAACGCCGACGTGGGCACCTTTGAGCTGAAGCCGGAGTACATCGAGGAGGTCGACCCGTACATTGCGCACTACAACAAAAACCAGCGCGAGGAGTCCGAGGCCGCCTACCGGAAGTGGATGGCCAAGAAGACGGGGCAGCCGGTGGACTCGGTCGTCTACGAGCCGACGCTGCGCCCCATCGCGTCGGGCGTGTTTGTGTCCCTGTCCGACTTTATGAATACCGGCGTGTTTGCGCAGCTGGTCTACTACTCGCTCCTGTACCCGCTGGTGGCGGAGCGCCTGACGCCGACGGTGCCCTCGACGCGCAGCGAGACGTTTCTGCAGGTGGTGCTCCATCTTGTGCTCATTGCCGTGGCGGAAGACAAGACGGCCGACGGCGAGGACGGCCCGTCGTTTGTGCGGCTGGCGCTCAACCAGAAGGCGCGGAGCAACTTCATGGCGGACGCGCCCCAGGCGCTGACAATTGTTGCGCTGCTGAACATGATCGAGACCAAGGACGCCTTCAAGGCGTGCCACGCTAAGATCGCGCTGATCCTCAAGCGCATGCGGCAGCGGCGGCCGGCGGCGTTCGAGGCGGCGTTTGCGCGCCTTGGCATCCCGGCGGACCGCATCAACACGGCGTCGCCGGCAAACGCGGACACGGCCAACGAGGAGCGGGAGCGCAAAAAGCGTGCGGCGCTGGCGCGCCAAGCCAAGGTCATGGCGCAGTTCCAGGAGCAGCAAAAGAGCTTCCTGGAGAAGCAGGGCGACATCGACTGGGGCGTCGTGGACGACGAAGACAGCGACGGCGACGGCGGCGGAAAGGACACGGACATGGCGTCGTCGTCGCTGCAGGAAGAGCAGAAGAAGCTGTGGAAATACCCGAGCGGCACGTGCATTCTGTGCCAGGAAAAGACGGACGAGCGGCGGCTGCACGGGACGTTTGCGTTTTTCTCGGAGAGCCTGATTCTGCGGCAGACGGACCTCCAGGACGCGGATTTTGTGCGCGAAGCGGCGGCGACACCGAAGAATCTGGACCGGTCCGCGGAGAGCATCCGGCCGTTCGGGTTGGCGCACGAAAACCGGCAGACGATTGTCAACATCGGCGTGGACGGCGTGCCCTTTGAGACGGAGCGGCAGACGATTGGCAAGGGCTTCCCGTCGCAGAACTGCCTGCCGGGCATCGTGTCGACGGGCTGCGGGCACATCATGCACCACCACTGCTTCGAGGCGTATTTCGAGGCGACGCTGCGGCGCCACCAGCAGCAGATTGCGCGGCACCACCCCGAGGACACGGAGCGGCTCGAGTTTGTGTGCCCGCTGTGCAAGGCGCTGGGCAACGCGTTCCTGCCGATCGTGTGGAAGGGCAAGGAAGAGTCGTACCCGGGGGTGCTCCAGCCAGCGGAGCCGTTTGCCAAGTTCCTCGACCAGCACATGACGCAGACAGCGTTCTACGTGATGGGGGCGCCACGGCCCTTGGACGACGTGCAGGACTCGCAGCGGCGCTACATCATGTCGTCGATGCTGGGCAGCGTGGCAGACACGGCGTATCAGCTGATCAGCGATGCGTGGGACCACCTTCCGCGTCCGTCCTTGATCCCCCAGTCGATCCGCGGGGCCAATCTGAGCCATATGTGGCCGCCGCGGCTGGCGACCCTGCTCGTGGAGGAGGCCACCACGGGCGGTGCTGCGCTTGCCAATCTCGGCAATGCGGCGGCGGCGGCGGTCGCAGCAGCCACAGCAGGAGCAACAACGACGGCAGGGACGCCGGCGCTGGCAGAGATCCTCGGGCAAGGGGCGGGGACCAGCAGTGCGAGCAGCAGCGGCGGCAGCGGCGGCAACGGCAGCAGCAGCGGCAGCGGCGGCAGCAGCAGCAGCGCGGCGCGCGATCTGGTGGCGGCGTACCGGCGGCTTAAGAAGACGCTGCGGGTGAACGACCTGCCTTCGCGGCACAGCACGCTGGAGACGGACAAGACGGAGAACGAGCTGATTGGCAGCGACACGCTGGCGCAGGCGGTGGGATACTCGATCTCGGCGGTGGAGATCCAGCAGCGCGGGACGGACGCGGAGTACGGGATGACGCTGCTGACGAAGATCCCGGAGCAGACGCTGACGCACCTGCGGGTGCTGTGCGAGACGGTGTCGTCGTACGTGGCGGTGGGCAGCCACCGGCACGCGGGCGACAACCGCATCGAGTCGGAGTACCGGCGCGACAGCGAGCGGCAGCACTGCCAGCTGTTCATGGGGCTGTACATTGGCGAGGAGACGGAGAACACGCGGCGGCCGGTGGACAACTACGCGCCGCTGCTGCACATGGACCCGTTCCTGTTCCTGTGCGAGTGCGTGTTTGGGGTGATGCCGGCGCAGAAGATGGAGTTTGCGCACCTGGTGCGCATGTGCTACCTCGCGGAGCTGGTCAAGGTGGTGTACCACATGCGGCGCAACATCCCCGTGTCGGCGTGGATCAACAACGTGCTGAACCGGCAGCCGTCGTCGTCGCAGACGGACAACGGCAGCGGCAGCGGCAGCGGCAGCGGCGCAGACGCAGACGCAGCTACGGCGGCCGCGTCGCTGGACACGTTTGCCGAGTTCTGCCTGAGCCTCACTACGATGGAGCTGGCCGTGCGGTCGGGGGCGTCGGGGGCGTCGGTGGCGGCATCCGGAAACGGCCGGGGCGTGGAGCCGGGGCTGATCGACGCGTCGCTGCTGGCGACGGACGCGCTGGGCAAGAACGGCGGCTTCGACCAGGAGGGCCTCCACTCGCTGGAGGGATACTACGGGTTCGTGCAAAAGTACGCGCTGGTATTCCTGCGCAAGTGTGTGGTGCTGCTGTACGCGCACGGCGGCGTGGACTTCAACAGCCACGTGTCGCCGGCGCCGGAGCTGAGCGAGCTGGAGCGGCTCAGCGAGGCGCTGCGGCTGCCGGCGCTGGACCAGATGCTGACGGCGCTGACGGCGGCGGGCCCGGCGCACGGCTGGTCGGCGCTGACGCCGCGGCTGGTGGCGGGCTGGGTGCAGCACAGCTACCTGCACGCGCAGATGCAGCGGCGGCAGGACCGGCTGCGGGAGGAGGAAGAGGAGGCGCAGCAGCAGCAGCAGGCGCAGGCGCAGTCGCACTCGCAGTCGCAGTCGCAGTCTCAACAACAGCAGGACGAGCAGCAGGTGCAGAAACGGCAGAAGATCGCGGTGGTGCCGGCGGTGCGGCGGCGGCCGCCGGCGTCGGCGATGCTGAGCCACCCGGGGATCTTCGAGCTGGTGGGCCTGCCGCGGCAGTTCGACCAGCTGCTGGAGGAGAGCACGCGCAGCCGGTGCCCGACGACGGGGCGCGACGTGTCGGACCCGATGATCTGCCTGATGTGCGGGACGGTGTTCTGCGGGCAGGCGATCTGCTGCCTGAAGGAGGAGCGCGTCAGCCGGTGGGGGGCGCGGCGCAAGATCGGCGGCGCGCAGCAGCACATGCGGGCGTGCCAGGGCAACGTGGGCCTGTTCCTCAACGTGCGCAAGTGCTGCATCTTCTACCTGCACCGGCTGTCGGGGTCGTTTGGCTACGCGCCGTACATTGACAAGTACGGCGAGGTGGACCTGGGCTTCCGGCACGGGCGGCCGCTGCTGCTGAACCAGCGGCGCTACGACTCGATGCTGCGCGCCGTGTGGCTGGGCCACGGCATCCCGAGCTTCATCTGCCGCAAGCTGGAGATGGACATCAACAACGGGGGGTGGGAGTCGATTTGATTTTTTTCCTCTTCTTTGTGTTTCTGCTCTTGACGGATGCTTACATTAGAATGCCTTTTGTTTCTCCTGTTCTTTCAATACGTTGTTTTCATGGCACAATAGAGCAGCTTGCGTGGTCCTTCTGATATCCATATATCATCCATATGTATCCTGTTTTGCGCCTCAGCCATCCATCAGATCCATCGCGACGCCAATCACTTCGTCGTCGTCGTCGTCGTCGTCGTCGTCCATCTTGTCGACAGCGTCCTCGCCGTGGACGGCCCCTTCCAGGACGTCGCCCATCACTTCGTCCTCATCCTCGCCTGCCGGCTCCTCGCCCGCTGCCCGCGGCTCGCCGTCGTCGTCGTTGTCGTGGTGCCGGCGCTTCCGCGGCTCGTGCCGGTACACGTTGATCCAGCCGTCCTGCCCGCAGCTGACCATGGTGGCGCCGCACACGTCGACCCAGAAGCAGACGCCGCCGCGGTGCGCGCCGCGCAGGCGCTGCACGACGGCCTTGGTGCCGACGTCCCACAGCACCACGTCGCCGTCCTCGCTGGCGGCGGCGACAAAGGGGCGGTACGTGTGCGGCTCGCCGCCGTCGGCGGCATCGTCGTCGGCCAAGACGCCGAAGCAGCCGCCGATGGAGAAGCCGGTGTTGCGGTGGCCCTGGTACGTCTTCTTGACGATGCTGGGCTGGGCGACGTAGTCCCAGAGGCGGATGCACGAGTCGAGGTTGAAGGCCAGCACGTAGCGGCCGTTGGGCGAGAAGCACACGTTGGCCACGGCGGGGTTGTCCTCGTTGAGCAGCAGCAGGGTGCGCAGGCACTGGCCGGTGGCCGTGTCCCAGATGCGGCTGCCAGTCAGAGATGCCAGAAGAGAGGAAGAGAGGAGAAGAAGGGGACCTACATCAGCCCGTCCGTCGAGCAGCTGACGACCAGCGTGCCGTCGCAGCAAAAGTCGATGCCGCTGACCGGGTCGCTGTGGGCGGGCAGGCTGCGCATGAGGCGGCCGGCGCGCACGTCCCACAGGAAGACGGCCTCGTCGTAGCTGCCGCTGGCCAGCATGTTGCCCTTGGGCGAGAACGCCAGGCAGTACACGTAGTTGTGGTGGCCCAGCAGCGGCAGCCGCGTGCCGCGCACCGTGCCGCCGCCGGGGCCGCCGCTGTCGGGCCCGCCGTCGCGGTCGTCTGCGCTGCCGGCCTCGTCGTCCTGCGCGCTATCGACGGCGGCGGCGGCGGCGGCGGACGCTGTGGGGTCGGCTGCACTCTCGTCGGCGCCTCCCGCTCCGGTTCCGTCACCGCCAGCCGCCGCCCCGGCCGCGTGCGCCGGCTCGGCCGTGACGCGGTCCCACAGCCGGATGGACTTGTCGTCGGACCCCGTCGCCAGCGTGTTCGAGTCCGGGCTCCAGGCCACGCACGACAGCCCCGCCAGGTGGCCGACCAGCGTCGACAGGTGCGCGCCCGTCGCCGCGTCCCAGATGCGCGCCGTGCCGTCGGCCGACGCCGACGCGATCCAGCGCCCGTCCGGCGAGAGCCGCACCTGCGCGATGGGCCCCGCGTGGCCGCGCATGGCCAGCACGGCGCGGTAGTGGGGCCGCGATGCGGTGGCGGTGGCGGTGTTGTGATCGTCGTGTGTTGTGTCGTCGCCCTCGTCCGCGGCCGACTCGGGTCCACGGCGTCGCCGTCGCTGGCTGGCGGCGGTGCCGTTTGCGTGTGGCGACGCCGGCGATCGCGCACGGCGGCTGTAGGTCGAAGAGGATGGGGACTGCGGGGGCGAGGAGGAGTGGGAGGAGCGGCGGGAGGAGGGAGAGGACCGGGAGGGTGCGTGTGCGCGGGAGGGCGACCGGGCGTGGGGCGAGCGCGGCCGGGATGCGGGCGACCGGGAGGGCGAGGGGAACGGGGCTGCCGACGGCGACCGCGACGTCAGTGCGCTGTACGCAGGCGTGTGCAGCGGCGACCGGGGCTGCAGCAGGGCAGGCGGTGGCGAGGACTGCCGGGGCACTGCGCCGGCGAGCTGCGCCGACGGAGAGTCGGTCGGTTCCCGGCTCCGGGACGACGCTTCTGCCTTGCTGCCGTCCTGGTCGCCATCGCCGTCGCCGTCGTCGTCGTCCCGGGTGTCAGCCGCCGCCGCTGGCGCTGCCTCTGGCTCGTCCTCCTGGGGCTGCGAGATCCGAATCGACAGCTGCTCCGCGTGCGTTGGCTCCTCCGGCGGCGGCGCCATGACCGCAGCCGCGTCGCGCCGGCTGCTGCGTCTCGGGCGCCCGCCTCGGGCCGTGGTCTCGCTGGCGCTGCCGGCAAGGCCGCCATTGTCGCCGGCGTCCGACGCCTTTTTCCGCCTTGCCGGAGCCTTGCGCACAGTCGCCGGCTTCGCCGCAACGGGGGCCATCGTGGTGGCCGGGGTCGTGAAGCGTGGTGGGATGGAGGATGGACAAACGGTAGGGGAGGCAGAGGGCATCGGCGCAAGCCACCGCGTTCTGCGGCGCGTTCGAACTCGGTGGATCCGTCGCCAAAATGGCGGCACGTGATACTTCTCGGGGTTTAGTGGGTCGGGTCTGATGTCTCTGATGTCTCACGACGCAGAACGGTTTGGACATACTCATGCTCATTTCTCATTGATTTCGTTTCACGTTAAGATACACGTCATACGCTGGAACGCCCAAAGTTCTAAAGTGAAAGCAAACGCCAATCCCAGAATCAGAGCGCCCTATTTTGGCGTTTGTGGACATCCATCGGAGGACAGTCCTGCCGAGCCCTCTTCTTGGAGCCGCCGCCAACGCCAGACAACGCTGCCAGCCGCTTGTGTGTCGCGGCAGGGACAAAACTGGCCGCGTCAAAGTCGATGAGCATGACGCGGCCGCGCTCCTCGTTCCACAGAATGTTCGGCGGCCGCAAGTCTCCCTGGATGACGCCCTCGCGCTGCACCTCACGCGACGAGCGCTGCTCCTCGGCCTCCATGTCCGGCACTGCCGCTGTGGCGCCGACGTCTTCCGACAGCTCGCCGGCCCACGACAGCAGCATCATGTGAGTAACGCGGGCCCCGCCAGACAGATAGTAGCCCCGAGGCAAGGCCACGTCGACGACGCCCAGGCGCACCGGCACCACAACGCCCTGCAGCCGGTCGAGACGGGTATACACACGGCTCTCGTGGAGCAGATGGTCGACATGGGCCGACTGCACGCCCTTGCCAACAAAGGAGTAGCCGTACGGTGGCACCTCCACCTGGAAAAGAGCGCCGATTCGCCCGATCTTGCCCTTGAGGCCGTAAGGATCAACCACTTCGCAGTACCGATACGCGCTCCGGCGAAGCTGCTGCGCAACCAAGGCGGTGAGCTCGTGGGCGCTGATGGCATGGCGCTTACTGTTCCTGTCCGTTCGGTGGGCCGACACGTTGGGGCAGTTCTCGTCAAGATCACCTCCGCTCTTGAGGCCCAGGAGACAGGCCTGGGTGCAGTATGGCCGTGTAGGTGGTATGCACTCATACATGTCTGACTGCGATCCACGGCTTCCAAAACTGCCACTCGAGGGGCCGCCTTTGCGTTTGTTTGGGGCGGATCCCCCTGACGCATCAAGCCGGGCCGAAGGGCCGTTGTATCCGGTGCCGCCCTCCGTAGTATCATTGTCGTCCTCGCCATCTTCGTCTTTGTGTCGCCGAGCTGCATATCGGCTGTTGCACCCCGCCCGCGCCGGCAATTTTCGTTTCGTCTCCTCGTTGTTTTGCTCATCTCCTTCGTCGCCTTGGTATACTGAGAATTCTGTTTCAACCGTTGTGGCCGTGCTCTGAGACTCCTGCTGGTCTTCTTCAAGATCGTAGGATTCGGCCAAACCTGAAGCTTTCCAGCCGCAGTTAGTCCACTCAGCGACTCATCAATAGCAGGTCCCTGGCGAGCCTTGGATCGAAGTGTCAGGAGACAGAAGCTTGTCAGTTTGTGCCACGGCTGTCTGCGATACGTCAATCTCTCCGTCTAGGCCTTCTACTTTCTTATCGTTGGGGAGGATGGTGTCCGTATCAGGCACGCAAAGATGATACAACAAAGTGTCCAAGTCCTCGGGTTTGACGTGGAGAGAGACCAGAACTTTGCCCGCTGTGACGTAGCCGTATTCAAGACCCCGTGTGATCATATAGTCGTATACTTGTGTCAGAGCCATGGCAATTTGGCGGTTGGATCAAATCCTCTCCTTTTCTTCCTCGCCGGGCTGCTTGTTGCTGAGCACTTGTCGGATCACATTGGGCAAAAACATGTCGTCTGCGAGAGCCAGCCTGATCTTGCCATCTACTTTCGTTTCGCCGGTTGACCATTTCTCTTTGATAGCCATTCGAAGGGAGGCAAAGAGTAGCGCATGTCAGTCGTGTAAAAAGTGTCTCAGCGGCAACGAAAAACGAATCATTTTTTAGACGCTCGAGGTCTTCTCTCCGTTGCCGTATCGATTCATTCTTGAGCCGCTCGACCTCTTCTCTCAGTTGCCGAATGATGTCCGATGGAGATTCTGTCTCCGACATCATGTAGAGGTAATATACGTCAATGTCCAGGGTACAGTGAAGCTGTAGACGATACAGGAAAAAAGAAGAGAGTTAGGATGAAGGAAGCAGAGTATAGGGCAGGCAGCTGTGTTGCAGTTATACACCGTGAATACTTACACGTGACCGCAAATATAGCACTCTCTTGGCAACAGCGCATATGCCGCCAGAGCCAGCGCTGTCGCTTTGTGGCTGTTTGTCGCCATTGCCCGCCAACGTGACGTGCTTAAACCGCGACCGGGGTTGAGCCCGCTCCGTGCCCCGGCTTCAGCAGTACCGCAATACCACCACGCACACTTAAATACATCCAGGCCCCCCGTGTGCCCACGGCCCAGTGCTGCCATGGCCCCAGAAGCTCCTGGCGCCCACGACCCAGCAGCCACGCCCTCGTCGTCTTTGCCTCCCTCGCCGGTGTCTCGCGTCAAGTCAACACACTCCGACCGGCACACGATCCGGCGACAGTCGACACAGGAGCGGCTCGACGCCATCCTTCACGTGCGTGTATAGCAGGAGAGAGTGCAATTGGTGAGGGCCTTGCTGACGTTCCCGTTGTCTTCTTTTCCAGACAGCTCGCCAACGCGCCGAGAGCTTGAACGCAGCACGCTCTGCGACCGGCACCGGAGCGGCCAGCACGCGGTCTGTGCCCATGGAGCCCCTGCTGCGCAACCAGTCGGCGCCCGGCACGTTTGCCGGCGGCATCTCCGAGCACGAGAGCAGCGCCGACGAGACGACGGGCATCGTGTCGGCGGCGCGCTCCCGCGGCCGCGGCGGTGGCGGCGGCGGCCAGAGCCAGCCGCCCAACTACCTGAGCACAGCGACGACGGCGACGACGCCGGGCGGCACGACGGCGTCCTCGGGGGCGGACGGCGGCCTGCGGGCACGGTCGCAGAAGACAGCAGCAGCTGCTGCACGGGGCGGAAGGGCGTCGTCAGGCCGGTCGTCGTCGGAGACGGCAGCCGCAGCCGCAGCGGCGGCGGCGGCGGCGGCCCCGGCGGAGCCCTGGTGGAAGAGCGCGCTGGCGGGCGTGCGCTCGCTGGAGCTGGAGAACAAGGGCAGCGTGGCGCGCGACCACCTGGCGCTGGAGCGGACGTTCCTGGCGTGGCTGCGCACGTCGCTGTCGTTTGCGTCGATCGGCATCGCGGTGACGCAGCTGTTCCGGCTCAACGTGGCGCACAACGGCACGGACGACGGCGGCAGCGGCAGCGACAACGCGACGCTGCGCCACCTGGGCCGACCGCTGGGCATCACGTTCCTGGGCATCAGCATCCTGGTGCTGGGCCTGGGCTACCACCGCTACTACCAGAGCCAGCACTGGATCGTGCGCGGCAAGTTCCCGGCCAGCCGCGGCACGATCCTGCTGCTGTCGCTGGTGGCGTTCAGCCTGATGGTGGCGTCGCTGGTGGTGGTCGTCGTCGTACAGCCGGCGCAATGACGCGGGCCTGTGTCTGGCGGGGGCGTTTTGCATGGGATATGGCGTTCATTTCTTACGGGTTTCTTTGGATACGTTCCGCAGCATGGCGTCGGGCGGGTAGACTGGTAGTCGGGGAATATCTCGTTGGCCGGCAGAGCAGAGGCGACAGCAACGGTCGGGAAGGACTTGTCAATCAGTGTAGGGGTGACCGCTATATTTTTAGGGGGTTGCCGCTGTACAGCAGCCCTAAACGTGCTAAAACAACGTCATTTTGCACCCCACCGTCCCCCACAGCTCGTCCAAGCTACACAACACACAGAGCACGGAACGTGCTCCTCCAGAGTCCAAGCAACCGCAGCCGCCACAGCGCAGCAGACATGGCCCAGAAGCCTGGCCCGGTGGACGTGCCGGCCTTTGCGGCGAGGCAGCGCGCGCTCCTGGCCGCGGAGCTGCAGGCGGAGATGGCGCTGACGGCCGACGCCGTGGGCGGCCACACGCCGGCGGCGCTGCAGCGCGCGGGGCTGGCGCTGACGAACCTGACGGTGGGCGGGCAGCGCACGGGCATGGGCGGCCGCACGGTCCTGACGCTGGAGGCAGACGCGGCGGTGACGGGAGGCGGTGGGGGAGGAAAGGAAGACAGGCCCGACAAGGGTGGCGGCGGCGGCGGCGGCGGCCCCAGCCTGCCGGAGCACGGGCTGCGGACGGGCGACGTGGTGCTGGTGGCCGAGCAGCCGGGCGGCAGCGCCAAGAAGCGCGAGATGCGCGAGCTGGAGCAGCGGGGGGCGCGCGGCGTGGTGACGCGGGTGCGGCGGGCGGCGCTGGAGGTCGCGCTGGACGGGGGGGACGGCAAGAAGGGTGGTGGTGGCGCCGGCGGGGGCAACGACGGCGACGACGAGGCGGCGGACGTGCTGCAGCAGGCGGGCCGGGTCTGGCTGGTCAAGCTGGCGGACGAGGTGACGTACCGACGGATGGACCGGGCGATGCGGCTGCTGCAGGAGATGCCGGAGGCGCGGTACTCGCCGCTGATCCGGGTGCTCTTTGGGCTGTCGTCGCCGGGGGGTGCAGCAGAGTCCGGTGGCGGCGGCGACGACATCGACTGGTTCGACCCGTCGCTCAACGCGTCGCAGAAGGAGGCGGTGCGCTTTGCGCTGGCGGCGCCCGAGCTCGCGCTGATCCACGGCCCGCCCGGCACGGGCAAGACGCACACGCTGGTGGAGCTGATCCGCCAGCTGGTGCTGCGTCGCGGCCTGCGCGTGCTCGTGTGCGGGCCGTCCAACCTGGCGGTCGACAACCTGGTCGAGCGGCTGGCGGCGAACACGAGCAGCAGCGGCGCCGCCACCACGCTGCCCATGGTGCGCCTCGGCCACCCGGCGCGGCTGCTGCCGTCGGTGCTGGGCCACGCGCTGGACGTGCTGACGCAGTCGTCCGAGGCCGGCGCCATTGTGCGCGACGTGCGCGCCGACATGGACGCCAAGCAGGCGGAGCTGCGGCGGCCCCTGAAGAAGGGGAGTGGCGGAGGCGGCGGCAGCTCCGCGGCCGACCGCCGCGCCGCCCGCCGCGCCATCTATGCGGACCTGCGTGCCCTGCGGCGCGAGTACCGCGAGCGCGAGTGGCGGTGCACGCGCGGCCTGGTGGACGGCAGCCGCGTGGTCCTGGCGACGCTGCACGGCGCGGGCAGCGGCCAGCTGCGCGGGGGCGCGGGACCCGGCGGCAAGGGGGCTGCAGCAGGGGATGGCGGCGACGCGACCGCTGCGGACAGCGCGTTTGACGTCGTGGTCATCGACGAGGCCAGCCAGGCGCTCGAGGCGCAGTGCTGGGTGCCGCTGCTGACGGCGCGCAAGGTGGTGTTGGCGGGCGACCACCTGCAGCTGCCGCCGACGGTGAAGAGCAAGGCCGGGCGGGAGAAGGCGGACAAGAAGACGACGACGGCGGCGGTGGACGCGCAATCCCCGCTCGAGCACACGCTCTTCGACCGGCTGCTCGCCCTGCACGGCAGCACGATCAAGCGCATGCTGACGACGCAGTACCGCATGCACGAGCGCATCATGCGGTTTCCGTCCGACACGCTGTACGAGGGCAAGCTGGTGGCCGCCGAGGCGGTGCGGGCGCGGCTGCTGCGCGACCTGCGGTACACGGGCGAGGACGGCAGCGCCGCCAGCAGCGCGGCGGACGGGAGCGCCACGACCAGCAAGAGCAAGACGGGCAAGGCGAGCAGGCCCGGCAAGGCTGGCCGGGCCAGCAAGAAAAGCAGTGCCGCCGGCGAGGGAGGACCGGCCACAACAGCAGCAGCAGCAGCAGCCGCCGCCACGGCCACCGCCGTCAAGGACACGGACAACACGCGCGAGCCGCTGATCTTTGTCGACACGCAGGGCGGCGACTTTGCCGAGGACGCGCCCGGCGACGGCGGCAGCGCGTCGGCATCGGCGGCGGCGGTGGCCGGCCCGCTCGGCAGCAGCAAGGCCAACGCGCGCGAGGCGCTCGTGGTGCGGCAGCACGTGCGGGCGCTGGTCACGGACGGCGGCGTGCGGCCGCAGGACATTGCGGTGATCACGCCGTACAACGGGCAGCGGGCGCTGCTGGCGGAGGCGCTGGCGCCGCGCTTCCCGGGGCTCGAGGTCGGCAGCATCGACGGCTTCCAGGGGCGCGAGAAGGAGGCCGTGGTGGTGAGCCTGGTGCGGAGCAACGACGCGGGCGAGGTCGGCTTCCTGGCGGAGAAGCGGCGGCTGAACGGTGGGTTCCCCCCTTGGAGTCTCTGTCTTTCTGTTCTTTCTGTCTGCTCTTTCTGTCCCTTCTCTAACGTCCAGTCGCCATGACGCGGCCGAAACGGTCTCTGACCGTCATTGGCGATTCCGAGACGGTCAAGCGGTAGGTCCCCTCTCCGTAACCCCCCCTGTTTACGCTGATCTTGCCACTCACATCATCCAGAGGCAGTGCTTTTCTCCGAGCCTGGATGGAGTTCCTGGAAGAGAATGCCGATCTGCGGTACCCCGACAGTGAGGCGCTGGCGGCCGAGGAAGCCTTGTGAGAATAGCCCGTCCAGCTGGTGCCGGGCAGCTGAAGTGACAGTTATACGATGCTCTGCTATAGCCCGTAGCTGTGTCCGTGCATCGAAAAGGGAAAGGTGCTAGGGCGCCTTGCCGATCCGGGCAGCTGAACAGGCGGCGCGATGAGCCGGCGCAAGACCTAAAAGAGGCATTTTGGGGGGAGAGGGGGGGGGGGGGGGACGGGCTGCCTCTTTGGGGTGAGTGGCCGCTCGACACACGGACCGCGGGAGGGGGGTAGCCGGCTCGCACGCTGTGCGTGTGAAAAGGACCATGCGCCAAGACGAGCAAGAAACGAGCAAGAAAAGGAGCGAAAACGAGCAGACGAGCGAAAACGAGCCGAAAACGAGCAAGGCCGTCGGCCGAGGACCTCCCTGCCGGCGCGGAGTATTTACATATCCGCTCCACCTGCACGTTGCTGTCCTGAAATCAAACGGCCAGAACGGGCAGCACGCGGCCGGTCCACATGGGCTCCTGTGCCGTCGCATCGTGGACGCTGGATGCAGGTCTCCCGCTGCAGAAGCGGCGATGGCGGGCGGGCTGGCGTCTGAGAATAAAATGGACGAAACAGGGAGGGGGGGGCATGCCAGGCCCGGACTCCGCATCGCCCGCGACTCTGCAGCACTATTTTTTGCTTTCTGCTTTTTTTTCCTGCATGCTCCCCCCCCCCCTTTTCCACACGGGCCCCTGCTCCCTCTTTGTCGTTTTCTGCTCCGCAAGCGTTCTGAAGCTCCGTGCTCCACACTGCAACTCCACTGCCCCCCTACGGAGCAATACTGCGGTACTCCGTACCCCTGTCGCAAGACTCCCTTTTGCTGCATGGCGGTGCTGTCAGTTGTTTCATGGATGCGTACGTGGAGTTGGGGAAGTGAGCGCGGGAGGTGCGCTCACGACGGTATGGGGAAGTTGTCCTCGAGTTGTCCAGCCGAGTTGTGAACTCGAGTTGTGAACTCGTCGACAGTTGTCAACTCTCAACTCAACTGAACTCAACTCAACGCAAGTCAGTCCACGCAACCACCGCAACCATCATCCCAACTCACCTCTCAGCAGCACATGGCCGATCGGGCCTGCGATCGACGGCCGCGGCCAGCGCAGGCCTTCCGCGCCCTGGCCCCGCCCGGATCGATGCCACTGTTTCCTGCTCCCCTGGCTGCGCGGCCTGCCTGCCCATCTCGCTCGCAGATAATACGGAGTATCTTCCTCGTATGAGTATTAATACGGAGTACTTACTTTGTTAGACACTCGCCAGCTCCACTCCGTCCGGCACTGCAGCGCCCATTCCTGGCCCTCTTCTCTTCCTGGCCTCCTAAAACGGCGAATCGCAAGTGCCCGCTCCGGCTAGCACGGAGCTTTGCTGCATCTGACCCGTCTGATACGCATACGGAGGCACGTCGTATACTTAGACGAGCTTCCCCTCTCTGCTGTGCGAGCTCTTCGTGTTCCCTCCCTCCCCTTCCCTTCCCCTTCTTCTCCAGGGCCCGAGCTTTTTTTCTTCTCCCCCTCGTCTCACGCTCGTCCACTCGCTTTTCACTCGTTTGTATTTCTTTCTGAGCTTTTTCTGTCCTTTTTCTCTTTTGCCTCTTTTTTCTCGTCTTTCGTCTTTCGTCTTTCGTCTTCTCCTGTCCTTCTTGCACTCTTTTCCTTCTCCTACCGTCTTTTATCCTCCCCACCACCAACGCCCCCCTAGAGATGCAGCTCTGACTCGTCCACTCTGCTGCTCTGCAACCTCGTCTCATTCCCGCCCTTGGCGCCGGCGGCTCTGGCCCAGGCCCCTGCCCTTAGCGTAGAGGCGTGCCTGGGCGTGACCATCTCCTCGCGGGTATATCTAGAGCTCTTCTGGGCAGCGAGCGCCCTCCGTTCTCCTCGCGGGGCTCTCCCCCACGTCTCTTGCTGTCGTCCCAGCGGCCCCATGGACTCTCCCGTCCGTCTTCGCCTCCCCCACCACACACGATGAAGAGGAGCTCCTTTTTCAAGGCGTCTGCCCCCTCGGGCGCCTCGGCGGCCGCTGCCACACCCGCGGCCGCCACCGCGACGCCCGCCGAGCAGGCCCGAAGCAGCCGGCAGTCGATCCGCGGCCGCATCTCGGCGCCCATCCCCATCCCGGACACCTATGTCGTGCCCAAAGAGCCATTGCCGGCGCCGGCGCCAAGCACCAGCGCCGCCGTTGTCGGCGGCACCAACCCAGGCCCGCCCATTACGGAGGTCAACGAGGCAGAGAAGGACGAAGACACCGAGGACGAGGAAGAAGAGGAGGAGGACGATGACGATGAGGAGGAGGAAGATGAGGAGGAAGACGAGAAAGAGGAGCGGAAACCTCCCGTGTCACGCATGTCGCCGGACTCGAGCGACGCGGCCGACGATGCTTCCCTGGCCCCCAGCCCGGAGCCCAGCACGGCCAGGACACCGGAGCCGGTCGTGCGTGTGGCCGAGCCTGCGACAGCACCCACGGCGGAGACCGGCGACCATCCCGCCCGCGAGGGTGCGACGACCGTCGAAGCGTCTGCTCCTCCGACGGAGGGACCCGCTCGGGGTCCGACGCCGGTGTCGTCCGTGCCGCAATCGATGCTCTTGCAGCAGCAGCAGCAGCAGCAGCAGCAGTCGCCGGGGATGACGCTGCGGCAGCCTGCAGCGCCGGCGATGCGGCCGATGGCGCTGCGGAACTCGGCGGCGAGTGCGCTGTCGTCGGCGGCCGGGGCGCCCAGCTACTACAGCATCAGCAGCAGCCGCGCGGCCAGCGGCAGTCCGCTCGCGACGCAGCAGCTCCAGCACCAGCAGCAACAACAACAACAACAACAACAGAACCAGCAGCAGCAGCAGCAGCGGAAAAAGTCGACGCTGCGCAACACGCTGCACAAGTTCTTTGGGCGGCGGAAGAAGACGGACAGCCAGGACCTGTCGTCGTCGTCGCCGCGGGCCAGCACCAACGCGGGAGGGAAAGGGGCCGCGCCGGTCGTCGCGCCGGCAGCGGCACAAGGCGGAGGCGGAGGCGGCGGCGGTACGACGCCGGCGCAAGGCCAGGGACCCGAGACGGGCGGCCCGCAACACCGGAGCGTGCGTTCGGACCCGACGATCCTGGGCCGTCCTCGCGAAATTGAGACGAAGCGGTCGGCGTCGCTGCTGATCACGGACTACGACCGGGCACGACGGGCGCACGCGGCCGAGCCGGACCTGGTGGACGCGGCCGACACCGACAGCGAGCGGACGTCGTTCCAGGACGACGGCGACGGCGACGGCGGCTTGCAGCAGGCCGGCGGCGGCGGCAGCCACCGCGATGGCGTGCCCGCGGCGGCCACGCACTGGCACCGCCCCACGGCCTCGTCCGGCAGCCATCGGCTGTACCCGGCGCCGCCGGCGCGGCGGCGTGGCGGCGGCGGCGGCGGCGGCGGCAGCAGCAGCAGCAGCCACATCAACAACCACAGCAACCCCGACGTGCTGAGCGGCGGCGAGTGGGCGGGGCTGTCGCCGCGGCCGGCGAGCGCGCATGCGCACGGCCGCGGCGGCTTCGGCGGCAGCATGGGCCATGTCGTTGTCGGGAGCAGCAGCGGCGGCGGCGTCGGTGTCGGCGGCGGTGTCGGCGTCGGCAGTGGCGGCAGCAATGGCCGGCTGGGCGTGGCGCGTGCGCTGTCGATCATCACGACGTCCGGGGCGGCGGTGGCGACGACGACGACGATCCGGCGGCCGGGGCGGGCGGTGCGCGACGACGACGGCGACCCCAACGAGATCGGGCGGGCGCTGACGTCGGACGCGGACGGCGTGGACGCGGCGGCCAGCAAGCGGCGGTCGCGGTCGCTGTCGGGGCTGCACGAGATGGCGCAGGAGCAGGCGCGGGCGCGGCGGCGCAGCGACGAGATCCGGTACTGGCGCGAGAGCTACGACCCGGCGTTTCTGTCGCCGCTGTCGCCGCTGTCGTCGGCGGTGAACGAGGAGGAGGAGGAGGAGGATCGGGACGAGGTGGACGAGGACGCGGCACACGCCGGGACACCGTTCCGGCTCGACGGCAACGACGACGACGATGACGACGACGACGACGATGACGACGATGGCAGGGACGTGTTCCGCGACTGCGACGACACGGGCGGCACGGCGGCCTCGCTGCTGCAGAGCTACCCCGAGTCGCCCACCACGCCGCACGACCCGGCCGGCGACGGCGACGGCGACGGGCACTCGCCGCGGCGGCCGCGCTCGCCGCCGCCGCCGTTTGCCTTTGGCCACCTGTCGCGTCTGGACGCGTTGCCGGCGCCGTTGCTGTCGGCGCTGCCGGCGCCGCCGCCGGTGTCCGCACAGCCCACGACGACGTCCAAGCCCGCGCCCGGGCCGGGGACAGCGACAGCGACAGCCCGGGCGACAGCCGGGCCCAGCGCCGCCGACGACGCCGGCCTGCCCGCACGCGTGGGCGGGCTGGAGTCGCGCGTGCACCGCGTCGAGCGCGTCGTCGACCAGCTGTGCCACGCGGTGCCCGGGTTCCAGACGCCGCTGCTGGCGTCGGTGTCGGCGTCGTCCACGCTGCCGGCGACGAGGTCTGCCGCGGCTGCGGCCCCGGACGACGACGACGGCGAGCCCGCCCTGCCGCCCATCCCTGCGATCTATCAGAAGCAGGCGGCGGCAGCGGCAGTGGCCGCGGCCGCGGCACCGTCG
>LZPB01000100.1:0-62037 GCA_001676865.1 Ceratocystiopsis minuta | reverse complement strand
CGGGGGATGAAGGGGGGAAGATGAGGAGGCGGCGATCGTGGCGGCTTTAGGATAACCTACACACGTCGGTGATGTCCAACTCTCCTGAGGGGGAAGAATGAGGAGGAGGCGAACAAGGCGGCTTCCGGATAGCTAGCACTTGTCGGTGAGGTCCAACTCCTGTAACAACGATGTGGCTTGAGGGGAGGCAGGGGAAAACGAAAAACGAAAATGAGAGGGAGTCTTGGAAAAAAGAAACACGATTCAGATTGGTTCTGCGTTGAGGTGAAGAAGAAGAGAGAAAAAGAGAGGAGAGAAGGAGAGAGCGAAGAAAATGTGAGAAACAGGAGATAGAAGGGCTTTTATAGAGGGGGCACGGGGGGGGCAGGGAATGAATGAGCAGAAAAAAAATGAAAAAAATGGGAAAAAATCAAGAAAATCAAAACTTGTGCGCAGAAGCAGCAAACGCAAAGCTCGAGTAGGACGAGGGAGGTCCTGTGAGAACAATGACCCACCTCAGAGGCCATGATCGCGTCATGAATGGTGTCAGGGCCGTTGTTTGTGTAGCAGAGGGTGGATGCTAGGCCTCGTAGGTTCATCTACATCCAGCGTAGGACTGAGAAGGACAGCATGAACGGGCAGCACGCCGTTCGACGCCGGTTTTCCAGGGACCGTCTCCATGGATCTCGACGAGGCCAAAACCAGAGAAACGGTGAGGCTTGTGCCTAGCGGCAGACGGGCGGCAACGCCAGATCGATCGAGCCGCGGACGCGCTGCTGGCCGCTAAAGAACGCCATGGTGTGTGGCTTGTCCCTGCCGTTTACGCGTTCCGGTACTTCAATAGAAAAGGTACAAGACGGCGAGAGCAAAATATCAACAGGAAGGGGGTGGGGGGCGTGTGTGGTAGAGGGGCGTGCGCTGGTCTGGACGCGTTTAAAAATCAAATAGGGAAAGAGCCATGGAGGACCTCGGAGACGGACTGCACCATAGCTCCGGCGTTGCCAGTGAAGCAACCACACCCAAATTGCGAAGAGGGCAATCTACAGCGGCTGTATAGTGGTCGTTCGCGAGGGAGGAGCAAAAAGTAGAGACAGATACAAGCCCCGAAACACTGCAATCGCAGATGGGCAATAAGAAATCCATTTTCAATCCATGCACCCACCACGATGCCTTTCCCTTAAAATATGTGAGAGCAGTTTGAATGGCAAGAGAAGAACAAGAAGTGCAAGCCAGTTACGCGGAAAAAAAACCGTAAAAAAAAATAACGAAAGAAAGAAGGGAAAACGGGAAAACGGGAATTAGCAAAAACACCACGTCGTTGTGCTGACTTTCCCCAGTCGTCGACAGACACCACCCTGGAGCAAACGCGCACCTCCAAACAATGCAGAGAAGACTCAGAACCCTTCTTTCTCTATTTCCCTGCGAAAGACGACAGCAACCGATATTGGCACGACTAGAAAGTCACGATACAGAGTCCATGCGATGCAGACCATCAGAACAAGTTCGACTGTCCCAAGCCCGCCACAGCAGCCAGGAAATAAAATGATTGATTCCAAAGACCAGGAGAGTACAGCGAAAGCAGCAGGCAAAGGAAAGAAAGAGCAACAAAAGAAGTAGCAGGATAACAGAAATGCTCGTTTACCACCCCCTCCCGACGGCCATTTCTTTGTTCCTCCAAACAGACCCTTTGTCCCTCGAGACGGGCAACAGAAACCGCTTTCCGGAAGCGTCCCCGCTCACCAAAGCCTGCGAAGTACGCTTTCTGGTTGGGCCTGCTCGCGATCCTCGCTTTTCCCGACCCTTGCAACGCAACATAATCGCCTGAGGCAATACAGAGGACTGGAAGAGCAGACAACAAGAACATGCAAAGGCTAATCTTTTTCTCTCTCTAGGGCATGCAAAAGACGCTTTCTGATCAAGCGCGTTTCAATCCTTACGTTTCTCGACTCTGCAGCACGACAGGACCACAAGACAATACAGAGAACTAGAAAGAACAGACAGAACCAGCAAGCCAAGCCCAAACACGTCTTCTCTACCAGATCCTGTGAAAGCCATTCATTTTTGACGTACGCGTGCGGACGTCGCTTTTCAAGATCATACGGCGCGACAGAGCCACGAGAGGCAGAACCGAGGACAGGAAAGAACAGAGAGCGCAAATAAGCAGAGTCGAAGCTTCTTCTCTCGCCTTGCACTCGAAGAAGGCTATTCTTTTCGAGCTAGCGGGCGAGCTATGGCTTACTCGACCGTTCGACGCGATGGGACAAGGAGAGGCGATGCAGAGGACCAGAAAGAACACGAAGTGCAAGCGAGCAAAGTCAAGACTACCTCTCTCGTCGTGCATAAGGAATACACTATCAGCTTGAGCTATTGTACGAGCTCTTCCTCCTACCATGCAACGTGGTGACGAGAGGCAATACAGAGGGCCAGAAAGAGCAGAAAGCGGCTACGAGCAAAGTCGGTGCAAACGGAGCTCGTCAGAGGCCATAGAGCAACGGAGAAAGTCAGAATACACCGAGAAGATGACAGACAGCGTAGAGGGCGATACAAACTCTGTTGCTCTCTTGGTTTTCTCTTATTCTGTTTATCCTCCATTTTCCCTTCGTACCTTGCCCTAGATGTTTGCACCGCAGCAATGTCGGGAGTGCTAAAGCAAGCTGAGAAGAAGAATCCTGCGAAGCACGAGAAGCCAAGGATTTCCGACAGGCAATGCACATCCGGTTCTCTCTTTTTTTTCGCGTTTTCCCCTTGTATCCTGTTCTTGTCCTTCACATAGCAGCCATGTAGCATGTCCAAGAGGAAACCGAGAAGCCCAAGAAGCCGGAGAAGCACCAGAGACCAAACAGGGCCTGTCAGAAAATTTACGGCAGCGAATTAAACCAAACGGTGTGCGAAAACTGCAGACACAGTCTTTTGTTGTTTTCTTTTCTTTCCTTTTCCCTTTATTTTCGATTTGAACATTTCCTCTGTTTCCGTGATTTATTTGTACTTCCTCCATACAGATACACATGAGAGAATACCGAAGCAAGGAGAATAGCCAGCACCGAAGAACTGTGCGCCCAATTGTGCAGACAAAATCGAGCGGGCTATCATGTTTTATTATTATATTTTATTTTAGAAAATAAAAAATTCAAATTTCCCGCCCGTTTTTCATTTTCTTTTCTGCGCACCACCAGTCTTCAATACGCCAACAGAGCATGCAGCGAAAGAGGCACTGCCAGAGGCAAAGCATAGTGCTTACACGGAACAAAAAAAACGACCGTTGCATTGTTTGGCTCCACGATTGTTGTAGATCGCTGGTCGCAGTGGGAGCGATCCGTGGACAGGTGGTCCACCGACCTTATACAGAGGGGCTCGCAGGCCAAGTGGGCCTGTCAGGCACAAAATATGACACGCTTGTCGCCCCTAGACATGTTCCCCAGACCGCTGCCCCAGCGCATTTCTCGGCACCAGCGGTGAACAGACCCTTTGTTTTTCCAGTTGCTTGTTTTGGATTCCGTTCTAATTTGCGCGACCCCACCAAACGAGCCAACGTCGACCGTTGAAGGCGAGCCCTCGACGAACTCCAAAACAATGGGGATTGCAGCGAGGTAGAACCGATGGACATACGAAGAAAGACATAGAAGAAAGAGGACGAGGAAATGAGTGGAGACAAAAAAAGAGGAGAAAAATGTGCAAACGGAAAACGGGAGTGAGTGAATGAGAAGCTCAATGGTACGATACGCCAAAGAGCCGAAAAGAATACCCTTGACGGGAAGACAGCGGAAGGTCACAGGGAGACACCCTAGATGGGCCGGGAGGACGACGGAGACGGAAAGAAATGTGCTGTGCATCATTACACGAGCTATATCTATCGTGTCATAAGACATCGTATAGTCATGACAGAACTGAATGGCAGAGCCTAGTCATGCAACCATAAAAACAAAGAAAATGCAAAAGGAAACCAGCATGTAGGCATCGTCGTACATCTGCACGCTGTACACCGCCTCGCCTCCTCTCAAACACCGTCCTCATTGCTGTCAACTTTCCCGGCCAGCATCATGTCCAGCCAAGCCTCCTTGGTGATCTGGTCTCCCACAACGGTCCCGTCGGGATCCGACTCGGACTTCACACGCTTGACGCTGGAGTCTTCGAGGTCCATGTCGGGGCCAGTGCCGGCAGCGGGCCCGTTGATGGGGGTGAAAATCATGGCGGGCGCGCCGGTCACGTCAGCCACGTCCTCCTCGACACGTTTCCTCTTCAACACATCGCCCGGCGTCGACGCGGTGGGCTCCTCCTCCACCTTCGTCTTCTTCACCCGCGGAGTGCGCGGGGTGCGAGGGGTCTTTGGAGTTCTCGGCTGCTTGGGCGTGCCGACAGGGCCGCCAGTCTCCCCGTCTGCAGCATCAGCTGCCGACGCAGCTTGGTCAGAGAAATCACTGGCTTGAGCTTTCTTCTTCAAACGCTCATATCTCTTGGCTCTGGAGGAAGGAAGGTGTAGCACGTTAGAGAAGGGAACCGAGGGATGTCAAACGCGAAGAGAAATGACAGGGAATGAAAGAGAAAATCTTACGCTGCGGCCTTCGTGGGAATGTTCAGCTCCGAGGCGACAGCTTCAAAATCGATCTGCGGAAGTGGTTGCGTTAGCAGAAGGGATGTGACAAGTGAGTAAAAACGGGAGACAGGGGAGAAAAAACCTTAGCTCCCGCCGAGTTGTGCTTGATGCAAGCCAACAAGAAGTTGACCTGCTCACTGGACATTTTAGCGGCTGTGGTTGTTGGTGTTGTAGTGTTTGTAGCTGTGATCTTTGCTGGGGCAGGTAACTCTTGGCAGGGTGAGAGTTGTTGTGAATTTTGCTGGAGCAGGTAACTTTTGGCAGGGTGAGAGACACAGTCAAATCGACAAACGGCCGAGATATTGTTGCCCGGGAGATTTCAGGCTCAAATCAGGCAAGTGAATGACGCGTGATCTGTTTTGGTTCCGCAAACAGGACGCCGCGGGTCTTCTCCGGTGCAATTTGACCTGAGCGGTGGCAGCGTGACAACTGGTTGAGACGAACAGGGAGGCCTTGTGATGCATATTGTTTGCTTTTTTTTGGAGGCGCTCGTTTCTGAGGTACAGGAGAAGCGAAGCCCACGTCCCTTTCTCGAGCTGTCTTATCCATCCGTTTGCAAGATAATGAAAGAGCTTTACACGGACAGACACAAGCTGCCTTGTGATTCGGGCATGTCTGCCCAAAATCCTAGTCCCTAAGAATCTCGCATGAACAAACGAGCGCGGCACAAAATAGAGTCTTCCATGGGTTCTGGCCACGACTGCGGCCATCTACAATCATCAAGATATGCGGACAAACTGACAGACTCCTACTGGATGGCTTGACCGCCGAACACGCACCCGAAACCGGCGGTGGATGAGGGTAGGGTGGCTATAGAAAAAGGATGAGGAAAGCAACTACCATCTGCATAACAACAACCAACTGCATAAATGCACGAACCAAACCAGAGCTAAGACAATCCTCGAACACTTGCCTTGGCGTCTGGCAGATTGTGAGCCGGTTTGGCGCTGCGAGACACTGTCTTGCAGGGATCTAGGGTCGACTAGACGGATGTGATGACGCTGCAGCGAGCCACCGAGCGCCTTGCATGCGTTGCGTGCTGAAATGGGCCCGGTCCAGAGAGGAGAGACCGATGGAATAAGACCCGATGATGACGATACAGACGACAAAGTGAGCATGCAAGGAGAAACAAAAATCGTAAAAGATAAAGGGCAGCCAATAATAGCGAGACGGACTGTCGCGGCTGAGCGGCGAGCTCGCCGCTTCGACCCCTGCTCAAAACAGCATACCCACTCACACCATGTGCCAACAGCCAGAAGCGAATGAGACGAGGCCAACAAGAATGACCAAAAACGACAACTGATCGACCAAGGGAGAAAGATTGAGGGGAAAGTCTGCGACGAGACGAGATATTCGACGGCACTAGCACGTCGAAGGCGTCAGCAGCAGACCGTCGCTCGCCTGGGCAGACCTTCACCACAGGGGATACAAGGTGCAGGTGATGGTCGGGGTTGGAGTTGGATCTTTCGATCGCGGTATAACAGGTCTGTTATGAGAGGCAGATCTGATCTCGCGTATCGTGCTTCGCATGCACATCTGCACTGGCAGGCCGGATACTACCTAGAGCCCTGGCGCTGTGATAGTAAAGAACGACTGAATGGATGGGAGATTGGTAGTTGTTAGCAACGGAAGAAAAATCGAAGGGTGACAAGAACCAAGGAGCACGAAAGAGAAAAGCGGCGTCCATCGCATGACCACACGATGCACACGCCCCCTCCTGAAGTCATTCTGCACGTCCTTTTCACCTTGAATCTCACCTTTCTCATTCCGGAGAGGCCTCGTAACATCCAGTCGTATATCTCATTTCCACACACCCTCCCCCTCGCGGACGACCAACGCCTTCGTCACACGCAAGGAGGCCTATTTGAGGGGTTGCAAGCAGATGACAGATGACAGGGCGGTGATAAGACAGCGAGCCAATGGGTCGAGGGAAACTTTCTGACGATCGTCGGATGTGTCTTCCGAACCGTCTGTGTCTTGTGACAGTTGCCTGCGCCGCGGAGGTAAACATTTCAGCTCGTGTTGTCCACCCCAAGGGCCCAGGCGAGGCGGGAGGGAGTTCTGTCGGTGAGGAATGAGGACAAGACCAGCGATCCGTATGGGAGAGTGTGTGTGTGCCGGTCTCAGCTCTCTCTGTATCTCTGTCAGCCATTCTCTCCTCTCGGACTCTCTTCCCTCGGCCTCGCCACCATGCAGCTTCACCGCCACTCACACAACCCAAGCCTTGACACACACTTGGTTTCCATTCTCCGCACCGCTTTGCGGATTGATTTCATGGCAGCTGGACTGGGCAGCATTGTATTTCCCAGTACGGCTTCGTGCATGAGGATGGGAGGGTGTGTGCATGCAACCACGCACTCGCCGGGAAGCGTAGCGGTCGAGCTCTGCGCACTTGCAGTTGGTGACTGCTAGGGGAATAATCGGACACTGCTATGGCCATCGATGCCATCGTTAAGAAGGGAAGAGGGAATTCAAGAACAGTAAGACGAGAAGAAGAAGGGAGAGGAAGATAGAGAGCAGTCAGAGTGGTGAAGGGGTGGTCGTTTGCCCAAGGGAGGGAGGGGGGGGGTGGTCGAAGGGTGGTCGAGGACGGTTGAGGCAGAAGAAGAGACACCAAAAAGAAATCAAATTGCAAAAAGCCCACTCCACAGAGATAACGGAGGAAAGACTCCGTCTGCTGGGTCTTTCCCTCTCCCCCCCTCTCTGGGCGTCTGTGTATATAAAGGGAGGGGCGTCGGAGGCCGCGCTCCTTCCTTTTCTCCACGACCCGTTCAGGAAAGACCGACCAGAGAACACACAAGTGATCACACGGACGTGTTCAAGAGGAAAGAGCAAAAGTTAACAGTCAAAATAAACAAAGCAAGAACGCAAATCGAACCTTCCCCCGCCGCCCTCTTATATTTTTCTTCTCCTCTCCCCTCCACCCCCTCCATCAAATTTGTCACTCTTGACACGACCCATTCACGTCTCGGTCCCGAATTACCAATTGCTGACCTTGCAAAAACACACCCAAACAAAAACCCCAAAACAAGAACAAAAGAAAGAGACACCACCGCACCGACCAATGGAGAGCACGAGCCCGACTGCCGCCTGGATGGCACTGCTTGCCGACGTGGCCCCTATGGCCGGCATGTTTGTCTGGCATGTCTTGCTCGTCGTTGGGCTGTACTACATCGTACTGGGTTTGTACTCTGTCTTCATTTATCCGTACTTTGTGTCACCGCTCCGCCATCTGCCAGGGCCTCGGGTAAGTGCAGACTTGGATCTCTGGGTTCTACCCTTCTCTCTCTGACAGACAGGACCACCACTTTCTTCTTGGCCAGCACCTGAACCAGTTCCGCTCTGGCAACCCTGAAGAGCCGTACATGACTTGGATGCGTCGCTGGCCCGACGAGCCGCTGATCCGCTACTTCGAGGTTGGTCACGCCGACGCGGTGCTGATCAACAGCCTGGCTGCGTACAAAGATGTGATGCACACGCACTGTTACTCGTTCGTGCGCACGCCGTCCTTCCAGCGGCTGATCGGCGACATCATCGGTGTTGGCCTTGTTTTTGCCGAGGGTCACGAACACCGAGCACAGCGGAAAGCGTTGGGAGGTAAGCCAAGAAGAAAGACAACAAAAAAGACAGAGCACTCACACAACAGGTCTCTTTACGGTATCAAACATCAAGTCCTATCTGCCCGTCTTCCAGGAAAAAGCCGACCGCCTCGTGCTGGACATGGATGTGGCCTGCCGCGCCAACGGCGGGCGCATCGAGAGTACGTTATCCTTCCCTCCTCATCGTCTAGACCTTTTCTCATTCGCCAGTCAAGGAATTTTTCTCCAAGATCACCCTTGACGTCGTCGGAATTTTCGCCCTCGGGATCGACCTGAACAACTTCGATCCCGTCGTTGACCCCGTCACTGGCACCAAGCGCCGCTCCGAGTTCCTTGACGTTTACGGCACGATGTTTGATCTTTCGCCATGGGGCATGGTTCTGGCCGCGATCAACCTACTGCTGCCTATTCGCTGGGTGCCGCTGGCTGAGAACAGATCGTTCCTGCACGCCAGCAAGCGTCTGCGTCAGATCCTGACCGTGATCACCGATGACCGCATTGCCGCCGTGAAGCGGGAGCGTCGGGGCGAGGCAGAGGGAGACAACAAAAGCCCGACGCTCCAGCGCAACAAGTTTCTTGAGAAGGATCTGCTCACCTACATGGTTGAGGAGAAATACCTGTCCAAGGAGGGCTTCGAGCACTGGACCCGGTCTGAACTCGTGGAGCAGGTGAGTAGCCAGAGGACGAGTAAGAAGAAAGACACAAAGTAACACCCAGGTCCTCAACTTCATGGCCACCGGCCACGAGACCACCGCCAGCGCCCTCACCTGGGCCATGTTTACGCTGGCTCAGCACCCGACTGTGGTCACCCGCATCCGTGCTGAGGCCGCCGCCCTGCGCGCCGCCGTTGGCCGCGACCAGCTGACATTTGCAGAGATTGAGGGCCTGACCTACCTCGACTGTGTCCTTCGCGAGGTTATCCGTCTGCACTGTCCGGGTGAGTTTCTTGACAGCAATTTGAAACAAAAACTCTTGCTAATCTTTAGTTGCCGGTATCCCCCGCCTTGCCATCGAGGACGTCGTCGTCGACGGCCTGGCCGTCAAGAAGGGAACCACGCTCATGCCCGTGCCTGCCGTCATCCAGCGCAACCCGGTTATCTGGGGCCCCGACGCTGACGAGTTCAACCCGGACCGCTGGACCCGTGGTGATGGTCCGACCGACCCCTACGCCTGGGTGGCGTTCGGCCACGGCCCGCGCGCCTGCATCGGCAAGGCGCTTGCTTCGCTTAACTTCAAGATTGCCCTCCTGGCGCTGGTGGCCCGCTTCGACTTTGCCCCCGACGAGAAGAGCCCTGGAGTTGAGCTGGTCAATCCGTCGGGCCAGATTCGGCCCAAGGGCGGTGTCTGGGTGCGGGCGACGCCGGTGGAGGCGGCCAAGTAAGCTGCGGGGCCAACTGCACGCTTCGCGAGCCTGATACTCGGAGGGTGGAAATCTGTTTCTTTGATTTTTTATGGATTGATCTGTTAGTCGCTCTTCCTGTATCTCTGCGGATATGTTCGTCTATGATCTATCCCCATCTGTTGTCGATTGTTTGATTTTGAAAGTTGCCGGTCTCTTTATTTACTTTCAATCGCCCATTCAAGGGTTCAGTTAGTGTAGTATCCTAGTGTAGTATTCATAGTGTGGTATGATTCACAGGGTCGCATTTCAATTCAAGTTCTAGGTAGTATTCTTTCACACGCGCAAACTGAAGGCAAAAATAAAGCAGTCGATCGAAAAGAGGCAAAGCAAAAACTACAGCTCGTAATACGAACGCATCAGACCAGCTGACAGGATCACCTTCCGCACCAAAAGGCCCAGAACCGCCACCAACAGCAGAAACACAACCGTCGACACCACACGACCGTGGCCGTACAGCAGCGGATCCGCGCCCGGGCTGGCATCCAGCGGTTGGCCCGTATGCGCACCCCCCCCCTGGCGCCACGCCCCCTCCTCCTTGCGTCCCCCCTCCTCCGCGCCCCCCTCGCCCTCACCCTCGCCCTCACCCCCCAGGGCCTCCGACAGCGGCGTCGCCTTTTTGTGGATGGGCCGCAGCACCACGCGGCGGCTGCGCTGCACGGCCGCGCCCTGCGAGCCAAAGTACCGCGCGCTCTCGAAGCTCCACTGGTCGTTGCTGCGCACCCACTGCCCGATGCAGTCGGCAAACGCGAGGATCTGGTGCGTGGCCGGGGCGTCCGGGGCGGCCGCGCGGCGCGCCTGGCCGAGGGCGGCGTGGCGGGCGAGGAACGCGCGCTCCAGCTCGCCGTGGTAGCGGGCGACCCAGTCGACGGCGGCCTGCTCGTCCTCGAGGGTGCCGGGGGTCGTGGTAGTGGTAGGCGTAGTATCCTTCTGGTCCTGCACATGCCGCCGGCTGCGCAGCACGACGGTCACGACGTTGTGCTCGGCGGCGGCCTCGGCGCGCTCCTTGGGGTACGACACGAGGTCGTTGCCGAGCCCGATCAGCGTCGTGCCCAGCGCGACGAGCGCGGCCACGGCCGGGTCGGCCAGGTCGGCGGCCGTCAGCGCGTCCAGCGCCGCCAGGTTGACGGCCAGTGACGGCACCAGCCCGATGGTCTCGCTGCGCAGCGCCAGGTAGCTCTCGACGGAGTGCGTGACGACGGCGACGGTGCCGCCGGTGCCGCCGGTGCGGTCCGCCGCCGCCGCCGCCTCGGCGCGGTCCGCCGCCTCGACCGCGACCGCATCCAGGTACCGCGCAAAGGCGTCGACAAAGTGCGCCTGCGCCAGCGCGCACAGGCCGCCGCGCGCGCGCGCCCAGAACTGGCGCGCGACCTCGCCGCCGACCCACTCGCCGGGCGGCCGCGGCGCGCCCGGGCGCCGCAGCGCGTCCAGCACGACGGCGACCATGGCGCGGGCCTGGGCCGGGTCGTCGACGACGTCCGTGTGCTCGTCGATGACGAAGAAGAGGTTCATCAGGTCGCAGCCGGTGCGGAGGTGGTCTGGGAGATGAGTTGTTAAAAAAGAAAGAAAGAGAGAAGACGAAGAAAAAAAAGACGGGGGGGACAGAAAACGCACCTTTGCTGACTTCGGGAAACGCCAGACTGGCGAGGAGGCCTGCGTGGTGGGTTAGGACGTCGTGCTCTTTCTCTCGTTTACTACCCCCCCCGCCCCGCGCTCCGTCACCCACCAAACTGGCACTTGTCAAACGCCCGCTGGGCCGCCGGCGAGAACGCGTGGAACGAGCGCAGCCAGGCCGCCGACGCGGCGCTGACCTCCTCGTAGAAGGGGTTGATCCGGCGCGGCCACGGCCAGTGGGCGAGCACGTCGGGGAGCACCAGCGTCGGGGGCGACGACGACGAGGGCTTGGAGAGGGCCATGGCGAGGGGCGTGAGGCGGGGGTGTTTGAGAAGAGTGTAAGCCGTTTGGGAGAAAGAGGTTGATGTGGGGGACGAGGAAGGAGAATGAAGGACGTGAGAGGAAGACGAGACAGATTCGAGAGGACGGTCCGTTTTATAGTCGCCGTCAACAAGCCCCCCCCCCTTATCAGGCAAGGGAGAGGACAGTCGGTGTGCCGTGGCGAGGCGTCAGAGAGACCGGACGGAGGCCTGCCAAGGAAAAGCTGGCCGAAGCACAGATAAGGTACATGAGGTACAAGACGCATCGTACCGGAGGTGTGGGACGCTGGCGTCGCATCTGACAGCTGTCGATCGCTCGCGGTCTGGCCGCTCGCCTTCGCAACTGGTCACCCACCCACACTCGCTTCTTGTGTCCGCTCCTAGCCTCAGAACCCTGACTTTCTGCAAAATATCGTTATTATCCTAATGTGACATTCGTAGACCCTGAAATCCAAACTGGTTATTTTTCCCACCATCACAGGAGATCGTTTCATCAACTCGCTATTCAACCCCCACCATCGACCCCCTTCAAAACCTTGACCTACTGACCACTGATCAGTTGTTGCCAGTTGATTTGTTGTCGTCCTCACTACGACCTTCTCCGGGATCATCCCCGCCCCCCCCATCATGTTCCTCGTCGTGCCCGGCTTCGTCATACTCCTCATTCACATATTCCTCATCCCACTCGTCATCACCAGCACCTTCGTTCTCTCTGTCGTCCACGCTGCCCAGCCGGCTGTCGTCTGGGCTGCCGCTCGGCCTACTGCGAACGCTCAGTCCAGGCTCCGCAAAGAACGCATGGTCCGCGCTCAGCGTCCGTCCTTGACAGACGTAGGCTGCCGGCGTGTGCATAATGTCCTGCGTCGCCCGCAACAGCGGCAGCCACTCCAGAAGAAATCCAATGGGGTCCGAGCAGAAGGCATGTCCTTCAGTCCTGCCAGAGCCGCCGTAGCCGCCGTCTTCCGTCTTCTCACCTAGCCCCATTGCCCGGCGCAGATACTGCGACATGCTCATAGCATCATCGAACGACATGTACAGCCGCCCTGCCAGGATGCCAAGCTCGACCACAAGCCACGGTGGCAACGTGTAATAGTCTGGAAGCGCCGGAAGCGCGTAAAACTGCACACTGCTAAAGGCCCGCATCGCCCGTGTCACTGGTGCAGCGTAGGCCAACAGGTGCACACGGCTCTCCCGCGTCCACAGGATGGGAAGAAGATGCTCCACTTCCTCGGGGATGACCACGACTCCTGTGTTTGTCGACGTCGACCAAAGAAGCCACTCCACGGGACGCTGAGAGACATCAATGACTGTACAATACGGAAAAATCAGGATGAGGGACAAACACATACCATGAAGTCGTCGTGACCTTGTCGACTGTTCGCATGCTTGATTGTCTTTCCGAACTCGTTCGACACGAATAGCCGCGACCGTGTTTCTTGGACACCGTACCGCTTTCCAATGTGCGTCTCTGCAATGTGCGCAAAAACTTGCTTGTAGCCATTGTTTTCGGAGAGAACTCCCGTGTACACAAACGCCCGGATGGCTTTGGACACGCCCGGAAATTTGAGACCGTGGAACTTGGTCTTTTTCTCCGGCATGCGCACCTGCTCGACCTGGTGCTCGACCTCCCGCTCCTGTTCAACTTCTTCAAAGGCACCGCCAGCCTGGCCCCGGCCGTTCAGTTCAGCTTGATGATTGCCCTGGCGATGTGTACCCAGCTCTTCTACAAAGGCCTGCAGCGTAGGTAGATGGAACTGCTTGCCCTTGGCCACTGAAGGTGAGGCGGCCTCGCTCGTCCCGTACAGCTGTCGGATCGTCTGCCGTTCCGGTTGCTCTAGAATGCTGAGCAGAGACTGGCACGCGTGGCTGTTTGTTGTCCAATCACTGTATGTCTGCTGTGCATCCAGACGCCGACAGAAGTCCATGCCGTGCGACGTGTACAGCGGCTGGAGCTGTTTATTTGCAAGGCACGTCTGCTCCAGCAACCATGTGACAACCTGCGGGGACTTGATTTTCCCGCCGTAGGCCGTCCCATTTTGGCCACACACATCTCGAATGCTCTGATCAACTTCAGGGGGGGCGTAGAACATAACCGACTGCGTGGAACCGAGCTGGCGGAGCCTCATGGCCGCTGTTGTGATTAGTTTCTTCTTAAGTCTGCAGACACTCGGAACCCAAAAACGCTTACCTTGGACTGTGTGGTCCTTTGTTTGGCCAAGGGCCAAGGTCAACGCGCCCATCGCCAGGGCTGGCAGTTGCAGGTCAACACCCCGCGTGTGTGCTTCGTCAAAGTAGACTAAGCACTCGTCGAGCTTGTCCACAAAAGGCGTTGCTACCAACGGAGTCTTGCTGATCGACGCGTTCTTGAACACCACCCAGGCCCGGTTGTCCGACTCGCCGAAGAACACAGCAGCCGAGCGTCTGGAGTCGACTTGAAGCCACGCTCTTGCTAGTGCCTCGTTGTCCTTCTCCAGGATATATGCACCGGCGTCGATAAAAACACGAATGGCGTTCTCTCGCAAACTAGTGAGCAGAGTCTCTTCTGTCCAACGACGCCCATGTGCACCAGTGCGGACATATTGACGGTTGCGCCCCTGCAGGAGATATGTCAGAACTTCCGCATTCGTCTGCCGGAGACTTCCAAGATCTTCCTGCTTGATTGTCAGTGGAAGCATCATTTTGTTGTCGTTTGTCCCACTGAAGCCCGTGGTGCGTGCTTGATTGCCAGTTTCCGAACGCAGGGAGAACAGCGGGAGATCCCAGGCCGACTCCTGAAGCTTCACCGAGAATTGCCGGCTATGGACGGGAAACACAAAGGTGTTTAAATAATGGTCAACCACTGGGCGCGTGAATCGTAGGTGTTTCCACAGTGACAGGACCTGGCCTGCGTCGTCGACACTGATTGCGTTCCAATTTCGCAACTCGATAGGCAGAGGTGCTCCCGTATTTCCTGCTGTCCACTGTTCGTACTCTGTTGCTGGATCATCGGCATGGTGCAAAATATGCTGTAGGCCTTCGCGGAACTGGGCCAGGGTAAGTCCAGCGTAATAGAACGACAGACATGTAAAGATGATGGACACATCTGGATGCCCAAACTCAGACCGCTCAGAGGGCACACCCTTGGCTTCGAAAGGAACAGCAATTGGCCAGCGCGTCGGATGCAGCCCGTACTGAACGTTCCAGCGTTTCTTCAGACAGGTGACCAAAATGCTGTTACGAAGAAGTCCTCGAATCAGAACGAGACCATTGGCAGCCGATTGCACGTCAGAAAACAATTCTGCAACCACGTCGACATCAGCGTCCGTACCACTGTCGCCCAGTGCCTTCTCCATGAAATGTTGGAAGTCGATCGGAGACAACACGCGCCGCGATTTCGTTCGTTTGGTCTCATACTTGTCGGGCACAGGACGGAAAAATGGAATGCGTCCTTTGCAAATGCTTTCCACGATGCATTTGTGTAGCTCGCCTTCGATGTCAGCCTGGAGAATATAGACCATTGGAAAGCCACCGCCTGGCCGTGGGACAGTATTGATGCTGTGTGGATGCTTGGCACACAGATCGGCAAGATTGTCTTCAACCAAAGACAATAGACTCTCAACTAGTTTCCAGCGATATGGTGCGCCATCAACGGCTGTTAGCTGCCCGCTGGGGTAGACAAGCTGGGTGCGAACAGCCAGAGTGAAGTCAGACTCGTCCAAGATATCCCGACACATGCCGTTGGTGAGCTTTTGTTGAAAGCCGATCATGTCGCTAGCGGGTTGTAGTTTCCCGTCGACTAGGCACTGCAGGCCACTCAGGTTAAAGGCCAAGACGTGCTCTGGTGCAGCCAGGAGAACACCGCGACTGCGTAGCAGATCTTCGTGGTGAGTCTTGAAAGCGTCCATCACCTGGCCGATGTTGGTACCGGATATGAGGCGTCTCGAGAAAGGAATATGCCGCAGTTCTCTGCCTACTAGCCCGCCAAGCTGCGACTGCACTGGCTGGGCAGTTGGCAACAGAAGAGCTTTGGGGACAACCAGCCGACACATCTGCTTGCCATTGGCAAGCACAGATATGACCATGGGAACAATAACCGAAGTTTTTCCTATGTTCGAACCGACCAGCGTTAGCACGAGTTCTCGAGAGAACGGAGACAGAGAAGCTGCGGGGAAAGAAAAAAGAAACAGGAAGTGGAACTACCTTTGCCCATGTTTAGCTGTAGCACAGAGTTGGACTTCGATGCTGGGTCAATGATGGCACGGGCGACGTCAACTTGCTCGGGGCGAATAAGCAGGTTCGCATCAATCTCAAGAAGAAGCCAATCCGGGACATCAATGGGTCGCCAATAACTGTGCCCGCTGTTAAGCAGCTCGTCATTCAGCCGGCGACTGTCTCCCTTCTGCAGCGCACGACGCATGCGCTGTAGGCGCTGTAGTTTTGTGAGTGCACAGCCATACGAAACCAAAGACAACTGCACGTTTTGTCCGTAGGAGTGGCCACTGGAAGACCGTAGCAGCTCCAATAGCGAAACGGGGGTCAGACGGGGCCAAAGGTCAACCAATCCCAACCAGTTTCGATCCCGTGGTGTCTGTTCGGCGAAGACAGTCCGAATCGAAGAAAAGTTCGTGTGGAGGTGGTCCCAGATCAACGCCAGCTCTTCTTTCGCTCGTGTCAGCTGCGAGGACACCTCGTCCAGTGTGGGAACATGTCCAGAAGTTGAAACCTGCTTGACGCGATGCTGCCTGTCAAGAGTCTCCAGAGCCTCAAGAGATCCGGTCAGGTCATTCCCGTACGCTTGTCGCATGGGCTCTGTGGATGCCGCGAATGCCGACACAATATGACGCAACTCGGTGTACTCCGGCGGAAAAACATGCGCAGTATCCCCCCAGCTCTTTCGAGACATTTGATGCGTCGGCCCCTTGACAGGTGGCGGGGGAGAAAGAGAAGACTCTAATTGCCCATGAGATGTATTTGGAAGCGCTCTGCAGACCAAGTTCCGAGATAGAGAAGGGACAGCTGTCGACACATGAATCAGCAGTTTGCGGCCGCTATCGTCGACAGGACCGCTGGAATTCTTCTTCCACTTTGTGGCTTTCTTTGGCAGGGTGCGGTATTTAGAAAGAGCTTCCTGCAACTCCGTCAAATACAGCGAAAGGTCTCGGTTCTGCTTCAGGCGAGTCCACTCGGGTTGAATCTTGGCGAGAGCTTTGTACACGTCGAGGTATTCCGATGTAAAACCCTTCGAGGTCAGTTTTGGGGTAAGGATTTCGTGCTCTGGCCATTGCTTGATTAAAATCTTCGCAAGTTTCGAGCCATCCTTTCCACACATCATTTCGTGCCGACTGCGCTGCTGTTCCAGCTCCGCTTGGGCTGCCTTCCATCCCCCGTCGGTTTGTATTGGCTCGTGCTCGAATCCAACGTAAGCTGTCGCGATAAGTCCTTGTATAGACCTCTCTGTTGGGGCGTCGTTGAATTTGAACCCAGCAAAAGACGCATAAGATGGGGGGGTCAACGCAGACAAATCGTGGTGGCAAGAATAGGCTGCAAGTAGATGAATGGTATCCGAGTCGGCATCAGGCGAAAAGGACAGCTGAGCCAGCGCCAGCATCACGTCCATAGGTGGCGCCTGTCGGCACATGTTAACAAGCGCACCCCATCGTTCACCCACGGTTGCGCGATCCATGAACAAGCTGATGGGCATCGTAGCGACGTCGCATGGTTCTCCGAAGCCACCAATAAACGTCCAGTCCTCAAGAATATCCGAAACGCTCTTCGCCATTGGGACCAGTTGTGTCTCGCCGCGCAGCATTCTCACAATCCGGAGAACCGACGACGAACGCCCAGCCAGAGATTGGCTCCCATCTCCAGTCCCGCACACACAGCCGCGGGACCTATATGAAAGATCTTCGTCTGCCACAGGGACATCGGGCTCCAAGTCTGCTGGCGAGCACTGAAAACGACGCCGTTGGATTTCACCGCGTCGTTCCAACACACGGTCCTCTTCATTTTCCCTGACTGCAATCACCCCCTGTTCCAAAGCTTGACTGTCGTTGAAGTGTCTTAGATTTTCCGATTTCTGTAGCAGAGTTCGGACAAGGCGGCCAATTCGGTCGTTTTGCAGATATGGGGGCAGGAAAGGGTCCCATTTGACCCTTTGAAGGACTTGCTTGTCTGGCGGATAGAACTCTCGTTTTGGCGCAAGGGATTCCAGCGGAGCAAAGATGTTTTTCGTGAATGCGTCTGTGAGCGGCATCCAGGGCTGGCATCGACCAGACAAGAGTGTATGAACCGCCTCCTCTTCGCCAGTCCGGCCCGTCAGGGGATCAGGAATGTCACACGATGTGACTGCATGCAGCAGGGCTTTTGTATAAAGCAAGCGTGGCTCCGGGGGGCATGTGAGACGACCAAGGGTGCTGTCGATTCCGAACCGTGCGTATGCTTTGTCCGCTTGGCCGACTGTGCGGTTTCGACCACGCGGACCAAGATCGATATCAGTCCGAACGTCGACGTGAACACCATGCGTTTTCCACCCGAGACTCCCCAAGGGAAAAATAATGCTCCGGCTTGTAGGATCTATGCAGTCGCGCAGAACGATCATGCTCCTATACCCATAGAAAGTCTCAGCATCCTGGTTCCAGTCAATCTCCGCATTCAATTCCCGGCAAACGAGGCGACCGTGTGCATTCACGAAAAAGCTCAACTCCAAATGCCGAAGCTCGACAGACAAAGTACCCCGTTTTGCTTTCGGCTGGAAAATAGTCAATCGTTGTTCGTCTTCAAAGTGGCTGAAAATGTTTCTCAGGACAAGAGCGACGGGCGAGTGCAGGTCCACCAAGTTCACGTTGTTGCGCTGTGCTGTCTTCTTGGAGACATTGAGAGCCCAGCCATTTAGTTTGTGCCTCCATTTCGAAGATCGGCGAATCTCAACAAGCCCAGTGGCTTTGTTGAACCAGTGATAACATTCGTCGACCAAGTCACGAGGGAGATCGTAGATGCCGTTTCCACTCAGAAAGACACGGCGAGGCACGAACTGGCAAATTTGGCCACTGCGGTTTTGTGTCACAACAGTAACCACTCCATTGTGCGTGCCAAAATGAACGGTCTGATTGTCCACGCTGGTCACCAAACGGTGGCTCATGCCTCGAAGCGACGATGGGTACGTGAGGAGATGTTGTCCTTGAAACAGTTCTTTGACTTGGTCGGAATCTCGAATATCATCCGGCAATTTACCCATGGTCTTTCCATGCACCAAGATGTGTCCGGCTGTGAAATGGAAATCGATCCGTTGAGGAATAGCTTCAGGTCCCGTGGGCTGCATCACAGCACCCACCCATCCATCGTTGTGACCCCGGTGGAACGTCCACGACGAAAACTGATTGCTCCCGACACCTTCTGCAGATACAGAGTGCCTGAAAACCAGACCTATGCCGTAGGAGATGCCTTCACTCATGCTTTCTGGATATGCTCGTATGGCCTTGGATATCTGGGCACGCAGCTCATCTGCCATGATGATATCCCTCTTGAGCATGATCCTCTCGGCGGTTTTCAGAGCAGAAACGTCGACGACGAGACTCTGCTGCAAGGCTACCGCAGCTTTGACATAGCACAGAAGGTGGTCGGGTCCCATGTCTCTGCTCTGGCCATTGGCGAAGATAGTGAATGTTCGGCGGCAAAGGAGAGCGGCTTGGAAGGCGTACATCGATGCACGGCGAGCATCACTGCTGTCAGTGGTGCATGCAATTTCGGCTCGGAGAACCTCAGTCCAACCGAGCGTTGTGGATCTTGCCAATTCCAAGAGAGAAAGAGCCTCGTTGCGCTCATCGCTGTCTTGAACCAAGGCGTGCACGCGCAAGAATAGCGTGATGAGAAGCTCCATTGCATTTGTCTCACGCCAGTTGCCGCGGATACTGTCGAGCCGTATCTTCAACTGCATCAGGAGGCGCTGAACGAAAGCTGTGTCTGAAAGCGCACGGTGAGCAACCCCTAGAACCTGTTTGCGCTCGGTGGTGGCTAGATTGGACACGGAGTCGTCCAATTCCCGCGGTGGGCCTGCTTCAACGGCAAGTTGGCTCAAAAGCAGGACCGAATCTTGCTTGCTGAAATTCAAATTTGCACTGCCCAGCTCAACCACCATGGTGAACCAACGCCGTTCCCGCCCAGACAAAAGTCGTTGAAAAGCTTCAAACTCATGGATCGATAGGTCTTGAGGACATGCCGGCCGACTGGCGACTATATCATAAGAAGATGGGCCATCAGGGTAGGTTGGGGGGTGAGGCTGAATTGGCAAGACTCCCTTTGTCAAAAATTCAGCCACATGAATGCTGCAACGATGCGCAAGTGTCGGCGGTTTGTTGAAATCCGACACAAAAAGCCCAGAGGTCGCGTCGAAGAGATCAAATGTTGGCGCAAAAGGTAAAAGAACATCTTCGAGACGCCCCATCATCTTCAAATTCTTGTAGTGCGTTTGAGCAAACGTTTTCGAGAGGGAGCCTAGAGTCACGGAGGATCCAGGGACAAAAGTAGAGAATGGTTTGAGTTCTCTGCTCAGTTTCAACTCTTTCGGAGTGCCTCTAGCAGACGGCAACTGGGGATATGCCAGCTTTATCCAGATCTGCCACGTTGCGCTGCGGTAAATAGCAATGCATTTGGGAACGCAGAGCTCAAATACAATAGCGCGAGCCTGGGTATGGTCTCCAGGAAGGAGGTTTTCGCAGACTTCAATGGACATCTTTTTCCTTTGTCTCCATTTATAGCAGCGAGTACATCCGCGGACATCGCGTTTCCCGTCGCTCCCAATTGTACAGCAACAATCCCGAGAAGCAATGCTGGCCGACAATTGCTCGTACCTGTTGCACTGGTATTTCCAGTCCCTTTCTTTGTCGAGACGCATCGCGTCTTGCTTGTCGTTGATGGCACTGTATAATTTTTGCAGCTCTGGAGATTCAGTGGCAAAGCGAGCCCCGAAGCACGAGGGACCAAGGGGGCTGAAAATGGTTGTGCGCTTGAACGTGCTTGTCGTGAAACGATGCATGATGTACCGCTGAAGGTACCGGAGGCGCTTCATGTCCGAAAGCGACGGCAGTTGCAGCACATTCAAGATGTCAGACGGAAAGGGCGGATCATATTCTGCCAGCATTGGATGAATAGACAGCGCGATGGTGTCCAGTTTGGCCCAGAGCTCGAATATGCTCAACAAGGCAGAACTGGCGTGAAGCGGCTCACTGGGAGGGATGGATGCCGCAAGTCCCACCAGAGAGGAGATGGCTTCAGAAATCCTTTGGCATACTATGACTGCTTCTGCATAAGTCATCTTCATGTCCTGCAGCTCTTCCCATGGCGGAGCTGCTGCCGTAGCATTGTCCAGCTGGCGGGACGTATCCAGAATCGATTTTGCAAACTGAAGTGTTTTCTGGACGCCGCCTTCGTGTGCAAGGTCTAGCAAAGGTGGAGGAACAGTGGTATTTTGTCCTGCAGACCAGACCTGTGCTGCTTCTGTGCTTCGAAGCAGAGTTGTGAGATACGGTCCGCTGCTGGGAAGCGTCAGGCGACATGCGCCTTCATCCACACGACGCGGCAGCATGGGAACTCGGCGACTGGTATTGTGTTTGAAGGAGGCATACGCAGACTCCACATACGATTTTGCCGTTGCAATCGCTTTTTCAAATGTCGCGGACGTGCTGAAGATGAGTTCATCGATGATTTTGACTTCATCGCCCGTGCGATGCTGTGCCGACAAGTGCACTTCCAACTTGGCCAGTTTCCTGCCGAGTTTCTTTTGTAGAAGCACGACATGGGATGGGTGCATTCGTCGTTTGACACAATCATCCAACAAGGCTGCGTAAGCCATGCACATGAGCAGCTTGTAAGCCGCGTAGCCAACAGTAGCCCCATGACAGAGACACAGTTGGCGCTGGGCAGATACTCGAAGTACAAGCCAAAAGGGGAGACGTCTCCAGGGCACCTCTCCACCATCATGATGAACGTCGTCGCGGACGCGCTTATGAAGAATGGGCACATCTGCAGAAGAGCCCATCGCCTCAAAGACAGACAGAAGCATATGTGTAATCAGAGCCGGGTTCGAAGGATTTCTGATTTCTGGCACCGACTGTCCCGCCTTAGTGACCGTGGCGGCAAAGTTTGCCAGGTGCTCGGAGCTAGCTTTGCTCAGAAACACAGCAAGGGCATCCTGGAACTGCGTGTCTTGGAAATCTTTCTCTGGGATGTAAACGGCACGATCTGGAAAGTCCCAACGAAGAGCGTTTGGTGCAGCCAGGACGGTCTGGGTGGTTGGAGACGCTTCAAATGCCTCAAAGACAACAACGTTTTGGTCATTTTGGCTAAACATGCGTCAATATTGTCGTGAACAAGAAATAGCAGAGTAAGAGTAATAAAAGTAGACGCACAGTATTTTGCGGTACACCAGAAGGCCAGCATTTTGCTCGTTCACATAGCATACCAAGACTTGGTTGTCGGAGGCGAGCGTGTCAAAGGCCGCCTGAAGAGAAGAAGGGTCCACGAACTCGCCGTTGACCTGGCGCGATGTTTGGAGCAGGTTGACCACATTGGCCCAGCCGTGTCGGGGCTCGTCGCCGGTCAGTTTTTCGAGAACCTGACAGGCATGAATAAGGCGGGTGGTAAGGTCTCTGGATATGGCATCGATGTCCTTGTCTTGTCTTCCAGGTAAGCGAGGCGGAAGAACAACGTGGTTGAACACCTCTTCCAAAGAGGCCATCGTTTCCAGAGGGAGGCCAAAGCCTCAAGTCAAAAGATGTTACAAAAGCCAGACAGAATATCAACGCAAGTGTGGAATCAACACAAGAAGCAAGGAAGAAGACACGGTGTTAAAACAGGGGAGTAAAAACGAAACAAATAGTAGAGAAGAGAGAGAGAAGAGGGACAACGGAGAAGAAGGAGTGGAAGAGATATAAAAAACAGAAGTGTTATGCAGATTGGGCACCGTTTGCATGTTGACAGACAGACAATATCGGCCCGCTCTTGTTTGGTCGCACAGAGGCCTGCGCCCAATCGGCTTCTGCCTGCAGGCCATTCTGTTTGCCGTGGGGGCCGACGCCACTGTGGAAGTGAGGCAGACATGACGGGAAAGCGGAGAAAAAAAAAAGAAGATGGCGCGGGAGATAAGGGAAACGACGTGATAATTGGCTTTCATCTGTTCTCACTTTTCTGCGGAAGGGGCACCGTTCGCTGCTTCCTGATTCGGTGCTGTCGAACAGCAGTTCCCCCTCCATCGTCCTATTCGTAAATCTTTGATTCAACATTTCGTTATGATAGTTGACCAAGAACCTTTTAAAAAGAAACCAGTCCGTCCTTGTTGATAAAATTTCCAGCGTCAGCATCGCGCGCGCCGGTGATCACTTCCCGGACGAAGTGCCCGCCAACGGCCGGATCCCCTGCGCCCATCGCTTTCATCGCCTCGGGGTTGCCGGCGCCCAGGTTGGTGGCCAGAAACCCTGGGCAGAGGGCAAAGACGCGAACGCCGTCCGGCTGCAGCAGGTGGTGCCAGAGGAGCATCTCCACGTTCAGCGCAGCCTTGCTGGCGCGGTACGCAACATATGGCAGCGGATCGGGCTTGGGCCAGCCCTTTGCCTCCGGCTTCGGAAGCGGAGGGTAGAGCGCCCTCTGCAGAATGCCGATGGACCCCAGAGTGCTCGATATGAAGAGCAGGCGCGGGGTCTGGCGCGACTTCAAAAGCAGCGGCGCAAAGGCCACCGTCGTCTCGTAGGGGCCCGCGACGTTGACGTCCATCGTCGTGGACCAGATGGCGCGAGTGACCGAGACACCCAACGGTTCCAGATGCTGGCCTGGAGATTTTGTGAGGTTAAAACATCCATTAAACTCGTCTTATCTTCGCACTTACCTGCGTTGTTCACAAGGATATCAATGTGGTCCGTCTCTTGCTGGACGGCGGCTGCGGCAGCCTTGATGGAGGCGTCGCTTGCGGTATCCAGTTGGAGAAGATCTACTCTGCTGGCGGTATTGGGCACTTCCGCCTGTAGCTTTGCAATGGCTGCACGGCCCTTGTCCGCTGACCGGCTACCGAGAAAGATACGGTAAGGTTGAGGAGACTGCATCAAGGCCTTGATGGTCTCATAACCAAGTCCGGAGTTTCCCCCGGTGACGACAGCGATTTTTAGGGACATTTTTTCTTTTGCAAATCGAGAACAGTAGAGTGAACTATCCAAGTTTGGTAGAGGTATGCGCTTAATATGCACATTTTTTTGAGTTGAAGCATCGTGAGAAAGAGCACTTATACAGCTTCATTCCCTTGTTAGTTCCGGGGTTAGCGGCCATAGCGGACATAGTGGGCAAAAATCTATAAGCCTGGCCATTTGCGACAATACGATACTCTCTTGACGCCTGAGACGGAAGAAGGGTTTCGCTTGGCGTCTGGCCACTACGTTGGCCGTTTGGGTGCTGTTTCGTCCGTTGGGGTCGTGTTTGGCGTGGTCTTTGTTCTACTTCTGGGGAATGTACGGAGTAATTTTGGTTCCCGCCGCTAAGCCACACCAAGGGCACGTGCGTCGTGTGCGCAGCTGTCGCACGGCCGCACTCCTCAGGCCTACTTTCTGGCGAACGACTTGCGAAAGGCAGGAAAACAGGATCACGTGGAGCTATCTTGGGCTGTTTCCTGGGAAAAGAGAGCACCTTCTCGGGCATTTTAACGCGACAGTGTCCAAGCAGGATTACGCCTTTCTCAACTTTCAACCTTAAGAATGTTCTAAATTAAGCTCCTGCTCGCACCAGCGAAAATCCCCATCATTCCCGCCTTTCTCTCTGCTGCGCACGACTGTCTGCCGTGCGACGCCGGGTGTGCCTTTCTGCTGTCAGCGGCTGCTGGCCTTATCACCGGATACCAAAGTATGCCGTGGGCCGCCCGAGGGGAAAACACGAGGACGGGAACGCATCTGGTGCATCTGCCATTTCGTTATGGAGCGTTTGGTCCGCTGCCCCCTCTCTGATTCGCTGCCGCGTCGGTAGCGCGGCACAGTGGCCGCCGTCGAGCCGAACGTCACCCAACACCAGCGGCCTCTTTCCTTTTCCGGAGGGGCTGGTGCCTTCGCCCCTTCGTCTCCCTCTCTCCTCTTTTCTCTTTTTCCACTGCTCGTCTAAACCACGTTTCCTCCCCCCCAGCACCGCAGCCCAGCTGTGAGATACATCGTTTGCTTTTCTTTAGCCTAATTCGCGCATCTCTTTCGTCACATCCCACCCCGCTAAGCCGCATACGAACGAATAAGCTCTCACGACCATGTGGCCCGTGGGGGGACTACGGGGTTCTTTCATCTCCTGCATTTGATATCTCTCTGCTGTCTCTGACTCCTTGCTGCCTCTTTTTTGTTCCCTGGCGACGTTGGAAAGCGCCATACGTGAACGAGCAGACGAGCAAACGGACGACCGACCACGTGGTGGGATTGACACCATGGAGCCCACCGCCTCTTCATCAGCCGCACCAAATAGTGACGTGGCTTCCCCTCCACATCCATCTACGACAGCACCGGCATCAGATGCCGCAGCAGTTCCTAAAGCCGCGCCCAAGACGGCACCACTGCCAGCCGCGATTACGCGATCAGATAGGTTGCCCAGCTCAGAGGTGCCAGCTGCAACCGGACAGCAGGAGCCAAGGCCGCCAGCAGAGTCAGTGGCGGACGAGGAAGCGAGTTTAGAGGATACTCACGTCGAAAACGACACACAAAGTACACAGCCTTCCCTCCAGGTCTCGGACGACGGCAGTTCAGCGGGCTATGGTAAGCTAGACGCGTCTGCGAGCGGGCTGATAGCAGATACAGCGCCGTCACAGTTTAGTACGGGGCTGATTGTACGTGGCCGGTTTTTTCTACTTCCCCTGTCACTCATCCCTATGCCTGCCTCCGCAGCACTGACAGGCCTCTGCGCCCAGATTGATACAGACTCAGACTCAGCACTTGGAGAGAACGATTTCCAGTAGGTTGTACTAGACGACGTGCCTGTACCGACAGCTCGCTGACCCCGACAGATCTTCGACACAATCTGTACGATCGAGTCTATATGATTTTGTCGTAGAAAATGGTCGGACTTTCCACCGCTACAAGCAAGGGAGTAAGCACAGTGGCGCCGAATCGAAGAGACAGAAGAAGACGGAAGTACTAACTGGTAGTAGAATATCTCATGCCAAACGATAAGGTACGAGACGCCGTTGGTTGCTTATGACTGATGCCCTGCTGACTTGTTCTGTTTTGTAGAGCGAGCAAGAACGCCTTGGTAGGACTCCCTGAAGCAGACGCTGAAACATGACTGGCAATAACATTGTGCCCGCAGACCTGCAACACAACATCTTTCTTCTTCTTTTGAAGGGCCAATTACACCGCGCTCCCATTCAGGAATTCCAGCGCGTATTGGACGTTGGCACCGGCACTGGGATCTGGGCAATTGAATTTGGTAGGAGTTTCCCGGACTTGCTTCGAGACAGATCGCACGTTGGCCTTGCTAACGCACGCTCCAGCCAACACATACCCTTCCGCGCAGGTGATTGGCACAGACTTGAGTCCGATCCAGCCACACTTTGTGCCACCGAATTGCCACTTCGAGATCGACGACGCGGAGGATGACTGGAGCTATGGATCGAAGCCGTTTGATTTAGTGCATCTGCGGCTGCTGTGGCACGCGTTTAGTGATATCAAGCGCGTTCTGCGGTCGGCGTACGACAATCTGCGACCGGGCGGCTTCATTGAGTGGCAAGACTATATGAGCCGGTTCCAGTGCGTGGACAACTCGCTGGAGGGCACGGCGCTGGACCGGCTGGCGGTCATGTATACAGAGGGAGGCAAGAATCTCGGGCGCGACATGGTGGCAACGCCCAAGATTGCGGGGATGATGCGCGAGGTGGGCTTTGTGGACGTGGTTGAGGAGCGCTATGCGCTGCCGGGCAACCCATGGCCGAAGGTTCGCGAGGCCAAGATGCTGGGCCTCTGGCAGATGACCAACATCCTCGAGGGGATGCAGGCCATAACCATGACGGTTCTGACCAGGGGTCTGGGCATGACGCCAACAGAGGTGGAGCTGCTCCTGATGGAGGTGCGGAAGGACGTGAAGAACACGAACGTGCATTTCTACACGCCGGTGTATGTTCTCCGCTCTCCGATATTGACCCTGCCCATGAACGCTGACCTCCTGCCAGGTACATTATGTATGGGCGCAAGCCATTCCCGAACGAAGTTGGCTAGACTCAGCCTGTGTGCGCAGGTTTGGATTTTCTGCATTTTGGTGGTGTCCTGGATATGCGATGGGTTTAGCATGTACGACTGGTACCAATACGACTGCTATGACGGGGGGCAATTTGACTTTGGAGATCTTGGCGGCGCGCAAAACTACGGCCGGGAGTGGTGCTGTTCCGGCCTTTTGTACGGAGTCTACAAGCTAAAACCCCGAGACAGTGGGGATGCAGCGCTGGTCCCGAATCTCGCCCGGAATGATCCTAACGAGAGCCATTGCGTCAGCATCCATCGCACCCCCCAACATCGCAGCGATATTGCCGAGTCTCCGAAGTACTCCCGCACAGCGATTGATTCGGCAAAACGGATACCGGAGGTGCTTCGATTTCGTTTTGAATTGAGACATCCGCGGGGAAGTCGGTCGGCATGTGATGAAAATTTGCTCGCTGGGCCGCTCGGTCGGTATATATAAGAGCACCTTGATGTTGACCTTGATGTCTCGATCAGCAGACCACGCATCCACACCAGCACAACACCATTCCTTTTCTGGCCTTTTCGTCTCGTCAGCATCCATACATAAGTCACCATGGCCCCTTCTCTGCACCCGCTCCTCGACAGCACCCTGTCCAAGGGTGACGCCAACTTTGCCGGTGGCGTGCTGCGCTGCCACTGCGCGCAGGACCCGGTCGAGGTGAAGCTGGCCAGCAACGTGGCGCACAACCACGCATGCGGCTGCTCCAAGTGCTGGAAGCCTAAGGGCGCTGTCTTCAGCATTGTCGGCGTGATTTCGCGCGACAACGTGAGCGTGACGCGCAACGCCAGCAAGCTCAAGATTGTCGACCCCAAGGCGACGATCCAGCGCCACGCGTGCAGCAGCTGCGGTGTGCACCTGTTCGGTCGCATTGAGGTGCCGCACGCCTTCCACGGGCTGGACTTTGTGCACGTCGAGCTGTCGGCCGACGGCAGCGGCGGCCGCAAGGGCTGGCAGGAGCCGCAGTTTGCCGGTTTTGTGTCGTCCATCATCGAGCAGGGCTACCCGCCGTCGGGCATGGACGCTGTGCGCGCGCGCCTGCAGAGCCTGGGCCTGGCGACCTACGACGTGCTGTCGCCGCCGCTGATGGACTTGCTGTCCACCTTTGCTGCGAAGCAGGCCGGCACGCTGAAGGAGTGAGTAATCTCCTTTAGCGAATCCCCCCCTAAAAAGGGTATGGACGGATCGCGTCCAAGGCAGGTGACCAGCGGCGCCGGCAGGCCAGCGCGAGCTTGTCTTACGTCTCGCAGTGGTGCGCCTGTCGCTTCTTGTCTGCCGTGCGCGGCCTCGTGTGGTCGCCCGGACAGCCTCGGTGCGACAACGTTGAGAGGCAAGGCTTGCTTTATCTAGACATAGTCTCGTCATTAATCCGTTCGTGACTTACTTCTTTTGTGTTTTTTTTTCAGTGCTTGTCCTTATGTGTGCGCAGTCGTGTTATTTTGCAGAATTGTCGTCGCCTGACCTCGGCCGTTCGTCGGAGCGGTTACACAGCAAACGCTACACATGGAGCACAAGCAAACGAGACTGTGGGACAGCAATGAGACGAGAGCAGGCAGAATTTTCCCAACCTGACTGTTTCAACTGGGAGAACAAAGCGACCTCGGTCTGTGTTTGCTCTGCTTTTCGTTGTCTGCTCTTCGTCCTCGTTGCTAACCACCATGCAGACTTAGACACGACTCACCTGTTTCTTTGTCCGCAATGAATCTCGAACATATCCACGCACTCTCTCCTCGTCGACAGCGCCCACATCGGCGGTCTCGACAGCGCCGATCGCCGTCCCAGATGCACCCACAGCCGCGAGCCGCACTCGAGTCGCCCTCGCCGGACATCAACATCAGCAACGGCACCTGCTACGCCGGCGCCGACACCCGGCTGGACCGCCGCTTCCTCGCCTGCGGAAATGCTGCTGTCGCCGCGCAGGCCTGCTGCTGGGCGGGCGACATGTGCCTGGAGGACCGCGCCTGCTTTGGTGTGCACGACGGCGATTACGTCACGTACCTGGCCGGCTGCACGGACGCGGCGTACGTCGACGCGGCGGCCTGTCCGGACAAGCGCGGCGCAGTGGTAGACACTGTGGAAGACCTTGCAGCTGCCGCGCCGCCCTGGGTCGGCCTGGCCTACTGCAACGGCACGTCGGACCAGTGGGTCGTGTGCCCGCAGCCGCACGCGCCGGCGACGCTGCAGTCGGCGGCGCCCTGCGCGTGCCCGACGCCGACGACGGCGCGCACGGTGGCGTTTGCGGCGGGGCCGACGCTGGCGGCCACGGCGCAGCTGCCGACGACAGCGGGCGGCCGCATCGTCTGGGTGTCGCCGTACACGCCGACGACGGCGGCCACAGCGGCGACGGCGGCGACGACCTCCTCCGTGCTGTCGTCGCTGGCGCCGTCCCAGTCGGACTCGCAGTCGCCGTCAACCACATCCCTGTCCTCTGATTCGCAGACAACGACGGCCGCCGCGGTGCCCGACGTCGCCCTCCTCGTCGGGCTCAGCGTCGGCGTCGGCGGGTTCGTGCTGCTGGCCGCGCTCGCCGGCGTGGCCCTGTGTTTGTCGGCCCGCCGCAGCCGGCGGACGCACCAGGTGGAGGGGCGGCGGCTGGACAGCAGCAGCAGCAGCGGCGGCAGCAGCGGCGGCACCAAGATGCTTTTCCTGTGGCCCGCACGCTGGACGAAGGCAGTCACGCGGACGATGAAGGGCAAGCAGCAGACCCCCGATGAGGCGCTCTTCTCTGAGACCATTGTCGGAGAGAAGGAGGAAGGGCCTGTCACAACACCACACGAAGGGAAAGCGTCCGACATGGCCACACCTGTACTGTCGGAGCTCGAACCGCGCCCGGCACGGCCGTGGTCGATGCGCTCAGAGCTCGAGGGCAGCAGCGTGGCGGCCGGCCCCGTGTCGCCGGTGTCGCCAGTGTCGCCCATGCCGTATCCAGCCCACGCGCGCAGCAGCATCGGGACGGTACTGACGAGTGGCTGGCTGGACAGCGTGCGCGAGGAGGACGACCGCGGCAGTGGAACGGCGGGCGGGACGGCTCCAGACACACGGGTGTTGGCCGAGCTGGAGGGCTGAAGGTGGATGGGAAGGGCTCGAACGATGTGTTTGACTGAAGGAAGGGAAGATGGCCTGGTTTGCCAATCATTCGCAGGCAGTTTTGCCTGCCACAGCAAGAAAGTAGTTGAATGCTGGTCTGCATTTATGCTCTTATTACACCAGTTGTACCCGTCTCCCTGGCCCCAGCCATCCGTTCAAGCAGCGGCGCCCTCTTCTGCCAGCACTGTGAGCATCCCCTGCAGCATCTCGTACAGCGCATAAGCGCCTGAGTTGGAAAGTAGGTCTGGCGTAGCTGGTGGGCCATCCGCGCCGCCGCTGTCCCCGTCACCGCTGCCACCGCCGTCCTCGGCCATGGCGAGCCCCAGCTTGGGCTGTACTTGGCGCGTGACCTCGGTCTGGGCGCGGGCGACGGTGACGGTAACAAGCAGTCCATACTTGGAGCAATAGACGTCGTCTTCCCTACGCCTTCCCCGTCGACCCGCACACGTCCATCTGCCATTCTGTTAGCCGCTGTGTCTCTGCAATGCCTTGGTCCACCAGCGCCGTCAGTGGCAGCCCGGCCGACCGCTCCTTTTGGAAGACCAGGTAGTCGTCGAGGACCAGCTTGTTGACGTTGATCTTGGTCATGCCACCAGCGACGCACTGGCGCATGACGGCCTCGGGAAAGCTGTTGGTGCCGTGCAGCACCAGCCGCACGTCGTGCGGCGCGACGCGCTCCCGCACCATGGCCAGCCGCGCCAGGTCCAGCTGCGGCCCGCGCGTGCCGTACTCGCCGTGCACGTTGCCGATGGCGGGCGCCAGGAAGTCGATGCCCGTCGCCACAAAATCGTCCACCTGCTGCGCCGTCGTCATCACGCCCTCCAGCTCCGCCGTGTCCGCCACGCCGTCCTCGCCGCCCTCGATCCGCCCCGGCTCCGCCTCCGTTGTGATCCGCGCCGCGTGGCAGTACGCCACCAGCTCGCGCGTGCGCCGCAGGTTCTCCGCGTCGTCGTAGTGCGACATGTCCACCATGATCGAGTCAAACGGCAGCGTGTCCGCCGCCCGCCGAATCAGCGCCTCGTCCTGCGCGTGGTCCAGGTGCACCGACACCGGCACCGTCGCCGCCGCCGCCGCTGCCGCCGCCGCCCGCACCAGCAGGCCGTCCGTCGCCGTGATCGCCCACGGGAAGAACTGGATGATCAGCGGCGCGCGCTTGGCCTCCGCCGCCCGCACAAACGCCACAATGTGCTCGATGTTGTAGCTGTCCGTTGGGTCAGCAACCGCAAGAGGAACACAACACCTCCGGTCAAACTCACGCTACACCCGCCACCACGCCGTAGTTACCCTCCTCCGCCGCCTTGAGGATCTGGTACGTCTTGTTGCTCTTCTTCCACTCCATCATGACCGTATGCATGCGCCGGGTGCGTGTCTGTCTGGTCCGTTGAAAACTCCTCCCGGCTAGAGGTGCAGACACCCGGGTTGTATAGCACACGTGACGCAGTCACGTGAACCACAGCCTTGCCTTTTTTACGCTTTGCCTACCCCGACTTCCCTCACCACCCGCTAAGCGAACCCCGATTTCTAGCCGAGTTTCCGCAACCCTTTCTTTCTACGGAGTACATGCCCCAGATTTATGATGTGGCCATATGGGGAAGGGTTCGCGGGCTGCGTTCGAAGCGGGGCCTGGTACCGCGGCCCGGGGCATCGTCTCGCTTCAGCGAGCGACCAGGCCTTGCCGGATTTGGAAATGACTTTGCTGTTTTTGTCTTTGCAGAAGGAGGATGCATGTTGTAGACCTCACATACGCGCGGATCCCGTGAGTCCTCGAGCCCTCGGGGGAGGCGACCTCGTGCCGACTGAAGTTTTTTCGTCTTCTGTTGAGCGTCGTGCGACTTGTCCCGATGAAGCCCTGCCGTACAGTGGCCCAGCCTCGCCCAGCCTCGGCCTGGGACCGATCAGGCGACAGCCACGGGCTCGACAAGCGCGGCCGCCATCGCCCATGGTCCCCGTGGGGCACCTCGCCTCCACCCCGGGTTTCCCTGCACCATGCCACCAGCTGGGTCTGGAGAAGGGAAAAGACTACGAGTACGCAGTACGAGGTAATACTGCGGCACTTTACAAGGATTCACAGTAGGTCTCCATTCTCGCCTGCTCTCTGTCCAAAGCCTTACCCTCAGGTCGCCGTCGACGAGATCGGCTGTGCCCTGTTCGACACCTTCCTCGGCATCGGCAAAATCGGCATTTCGTTCCTGCTGCCGGTCGAGCTGATGCCGCTGAAGACGCGTGCCAGGTCGGTGGCCATTGCGCCGGGTTTTTCTGGCTGTGCAGTACGTCAAGACCTTTGAGCAATAAATGAGAAAAAGGAATAGCAAACTGTGGTGCGGCACGAATGCTGCCTTTGTGCCGATGATTTACGTTTTGAGTGTGTCCTCCTGTCCGCTCTTTGCTCCCCTTTTCCTCAAACAAACAGTCCCTGAAACGACGAAGGCCAACCTCGAGGACTTCGACATCCTGTTCGAGCGCAACCTGACCTGACGGCCATTATCGCCGAGTGCGAGGGCCACGACTCCATGCAGCGCGAGTATGGCGGCCCGAACGCCAAGTAGAAGGCCGTGGTCGACAATGGAAAGAACGAGTCGGAGAAGTAGATAGCAGGAAGCGGCGAGGAAATAGCCAGTGACGAGGCTGCGTAAGTCGATAGCTAAAATCACAAACAGGAACGATCTGCATCCCCCTTTGCTTCCATCCCTCGTGCACACCGGCGACCTTGTCATACCAAACCATGCAGTGACACAAGTCGCTGTGCCTCGTTCCCCAACATCTCGGCACGCGTTGCCGACATCCAAAGAAGCTTCTGTCTCAGCCACGGCTCGTTTCTGACGCGTAGCACGGTCACGTTTCTGCACTCGCACCTGCGGTCTCACTTGGAATTCACTTCCCAGAGATCGATTGAATGAATCCATCTACTTGACCCTGTTGTCTGCCTTGGTTGGCTTCCATCTAGCAAACACTGACGCAATCACGCATTTTCTTCACGTTGTCACCTCTGCCTTCACTTCACAGGCTCCCTGAGGACAGGCAACCTTTCAGGTATAAATAGTTGCTGCCCGGCACCTCTGCATCGTGGTTTCTTTCTTCTTCTTTATCTCCCCATCTTCCTCATACTTTCCTCTCCTACATCCCCTGTCCTTTCTCTGGAACCAACATGCAGCTTCCGGCATTGACTACGTTCCTCAGCGCTGCCTCTCGGCTTGCCGCCTGTTTCCAGTCCCAGTTAGGGGACGAAGAGACTCGCTGCTCAGATGCAGCAGGGGCAACGGTAGTGGCGCGCCAAGTGCCGGAGCCAACCACTACCCTTGGAGACAAAAGTGGTGAGTGGGCAAACATACACCTGACTGACGCCCCCTACATTTGACTTACACAGTGCTAGGGATCTCGTGCGGTGACTTTTCGACGGCCAGCAAAAACGATGTCATCGACATGCTGCGTCTGTTTAACCAGGGCTACTCAGGAGCCCCAAATGCGACCTGCAGTGCGCCGCCGGGGATGTGCACACGGCAAGCATGCCGCAACACCAGTGGGATTTACGTGAGTTCCTCACAGTATTTATCTTGTTTTCTTGTCTCCATCAATCGCTAACCAATCAGCTGTGCAATGTACGTCTTTTTGTTGATCTTCTTTCCTCTGCACACTGCCGCCTAACATATACAGGACACCGGTGAGCCCGTCGTGATCGACTGCGGACAGATGGCCGCATGGCTGCAGGACATAAGCGACCAATGCTGCATCAGCAGCGTCCAGCTGTCAAAGGGCCTCTCGGGCCAGCAGTTTAGCACCGCCGGTTGGAACGTGGCTGTCGCTTATGCCAACTGCAAGCATGGCGTCAACGAGGACCGGCCGAGCGACTTTGCACTGTGGGGGCCGAATGGGCAGTGCAGCCTAGACAGACCGTAAGATGATCGACGAAGAAAAGATAAAGGGTGAAGCTGGTGGTTGAGGGAGACAGTGTCAGTTGGCTTCGTGTTTGTCTTTTATGCCCTCCTTCATGCCCTCCTTCATGCTCTCCTTCCATGCTCTCTCCTTTTATCTAGACTGCTTCAATAGACAGCAACACTGCATAGTTTCCTTCATCTTGGTTGCTCCCTGTCATTGTCAAGGATATCGTGAACATGTCAGCATCTCGTTCTGGTCTTCGCAATGTGGCATCCGACGTACCCGAGAGATACGATGCCAACCGAACAAGAATCAATGTGGTTACAAATCGACGAGAACATCAAGACGAACCACTGATGGGCAATGCATACCTAAGAGAGACAAGAAAAAAACATGCAAACGAAGCTCAGATGGCCCGTGCACCTTCATGTCGTACAAGAGCAAGCCACCAGGAAGGAGGAAAAAACACAAAGTTTCCACCAAACTCGAAACAGAGCAAGCTCCAAACTCGAGTCGAAGGAGAGAGAGCTGTTTGCAAGAGAGGCGCCGAGGGCTGCCCTTGACTGAAAAGTGGATGCACAGCGCAGCATCCCTCCTTCCTCGTCTTGTCTCCTTCCTCGGTTTGCTACCTTCGTTTGGTCCTTTCATTTCCCATCCTCTTCTCTCTTTTCATCGTTTTCTCACTACGGCTGCATCGCGGGCTTGCCACGGTGACTCGTCTTTTTTGAAGCTATCTCTCTCTATTCCGTTCTTTCCCACATCACCTCACTGCCCTTCGTGACCAGCGAGAGTCACCATGGATGGCAGGACCTCCTTCTCGCCTGACAGGCCACCGGGTAGAACTTTACTCAGCACTTCATCACCGAGAACTGACGAGAAGACCACTCCTCCGAGTAAGCGTCTTCCACCCCATCTACGCCTGCGTCTCATGCGCCAGCAGGAAGAGGCAGCCGCCGCTCTAGCCGCGGAAGCTCAAAAACGCAAGGCTGTCGCTTCTTTGTCCAGCGTTCCATCCCCACCCCAGGAGGGACCTTCCTGGAAACCGACGACCAGCTCACCACCATGGACGCCTGTCCAGCCAATAGAGCCTCATCCAGCCCCGCCATCGTCCAAGGCCAGCAGCGGAAGAAGCACCCCGGACGGTGGTGTTGTTATCACCCAGCAGAGACAGGATGGTCGTCTGACGCCCCCGGTCTTCCCAGCCTTGCAGAAGAAGACTGTTGATGATAAGGAAAAGATTGACGACTGGACAACGGAAACATTGCCCGAGTGGACAGCAGAAGCATTGCCCGAGTGGACAACGACAATCGACTCCCACCCAGCAATTATTGTGCAACAGCACCCATCTCGGCCATCCACGCCCCTCCAACTGCAGACGCCTCCCTTGCCGCAGCAGGCGCACAGCCCCCAGTCCGTCAAGATTGAAGACGTTTTCGACAACGAGAATGTCCATCCCGCACAGAACACGGCCATGCCGCCGTACGGCACATCCGACGAAGCCCACCAAGTGGCCCAGCCCTCTCAAACATTCGTGGAAAATGTCCCGAGCAGCAACAACGAGCCCAATGCTCTCAATGTCTGGGACTGTGATGCTTCGGAAAAGAACAGCCCCCCACAGTCTGTTAAAAGTGCTGGCAAACCCCCGACCAAGGCCAATGCAGAGGAGACCGAACCAGAACCCCTTCCCACGACCTCGGAAAATACAATGGATGGAGTCTGCCAGCAGAAGAGTCTGTTCAACATGGACGAGGAGGACAATATACACGGCGAGGACATTTCGCTTGCGCCTGTCGAGAACCAAACGCACACACAGCAAAACTTTGCCTTTGCCAGATCCCCAGTTGCACCGACAATCTCTCCGGAAGAGAGAGCGGAGTCTATCAAGGCGACGCCCACACCCATCCCTGTGCCCACGCCTCCTTCGCCGCAACAGGGCGCTGTCCTCTCGGAAGTCATTCTCGGGCTTGAGCATCCCCCGATGCATAGAAAGGGGCGCGAATCGGTCTCATCGATTGCAACCAACGAAAACGTGAACTTCACCGGCGAAGACATCGAGGTCGTCCATGCAATTCCCCGCCCCCGGCAGTATCCAAATCCGCCGGTGGACGAAGACGTCCCTGGATACCCAAACCCACTCCGTGCGCATCCGGTTGACGTCTTCTGGGACGGTCCGCCCCCGTCTTCTACCGCTGCTGCTACTGGTGCTGCGGTCGCAGCCCAGGCAGACTTCTCGTCCGAGAATGCGCTGGAAGCTACCCGTGAAAGCCGTGCGGCCATGTGGGTTCACCGCATGAGTCGCTACCGCCCAGTCGACTTCGTGGGTGGCCGAGTGGAGGCACTGCGCGACGAAAGCCTGGTGCACCACGATTTTTATGGCTATCCTCTGCCATTGCCCTCGGACAAGACGACGAAGGCGGGACTGACGGCAGCCACAGCCATTAATGCAGGGGGTGGCCCAGCTGGTGTCATAGGCTCAGCTCGTGGTTATGGTAAAGATGCAGACGACAGGGGTGGCACAAAGAAACAACCCATGCACTATCCACCAATGGAGCCAACGGGACCGCTCTACCGCGTGCGCATGAAAATTCTTACCAACTTCGCGGCGCGCTGCCGGGAAGCGAAGCATTGCGTGAAGGTGATGCCACATCCTGTAGTGGAGCGGCAGGGCGAAAAGGCTGCGATCGAAGGGAGACATCGTGGTCGTGCAACGGTACGCACCGACGCGGCGGCGACGTCGACGCCAGTGCCAGCGATCACAACCGTGACTGGTCCGTGTCCGCAGTGTGCGCTGGCGGACGAGTTCACGATGCGGGCGCAGCACGGGCAGCTCTTCTTGGAAAGCGTGCTGCTGCCGATGTCGCTGAAGACGACGTACGCGGACATGATGCTGCATGTCAACACCTCGGTGGTGGAGCGCATCTACGCGGACATGGGCATGGGGAGTGCGCTGGCTGACAATCCAGTGTGCCCGTGGGAGGACATTCAGACGATGCCCGTCTACGAGGACTACATGGGGGCCTTGGTGCTGGCGTCGCACCGGCGTCAGGTCCTGGACGATCTGCCGATGATGGTGGACAACGCAGGGCTGATCAAGGGGGTGAAGTGAGGAGGGGTTTTATTTGCTTTTCTTTTGATGGTGCACTATGGACACAGCTTGGAGAAGCCTTTGGCAGCAGAGACAGGAGACAGGATGGTTCCGGGAGAAGAGGTTGTGGCCACGGAGAGAATTGGTAGACCACACCGCAACAGACAAAAAAGAGCATGAAAAAATCAGAGAAGGACCAAGCTAGGCAGAGATGATAATAAAGCAGAAGTACCCGGATGCATCTCTTGCCTCGTTATGGCATCGCTGAAGTCGCCTTACACGAGAGCCTGCGGTGCACGTGACCCAGAAAAGCGATCGTGGGGTATGCTTTGTTCTTGTCCACTTTTCACGACGACGACGTAGCAGTCCGTCCAGTTCCATGCGATTTTGCCAGAGGCCGCGGAGACCCCAGACCGAAGCGGACGACGGCCGACACAGCGAACGACATCGAAGACATGGCCCCGTGACACAGCGGCAGTAAATCTTGGATGCGGCAGCTTTCGGGCTTTGGCGGACCAGCAAAACAAACGGGAAAACAAGGGCGACCAGGGCCATGCCGCAGTCGTCAGACGACACCGTGGCCCGCGTGCGCGCGGTCGTGGCCGCCGCCGCCGAGGCCGCCGCAGCGACACAGCCGCCCCGCGCAGCGCCGTACGACCGGCCGCGGCTGGTGCAGCTCTGCCTGGCGCACGCGCGGGCGGTGGGCGCGGAGGCACGACTCGCGGCGGCCTTTCTGACGCAGACGGACGGGGCCGTGGGGGCCGTGGCGGCGGTGGACGCCTTTGCAGACCAGCTGGTGTTTGGGCTGTTTCTTCCGCGTGCGTCCACGTCCTCTTGCCTGTTTATTTTCTTTTGCGCTTTTTTGGCTCTCTTCTGACCAAGCCAGTCCGAGCCATTGCCCGCTGTTCTCCCACCGCACCGTCCCTGCCGTCCAGTGCCGCCGGACCAGCAGACTGGTCACAGGCATACATCTTTGCGCCGTCGCCGATGACGCGCGCCGACGAGGACGGTTGCCTGGTGCGTTTGGACTGCTGCCGCGAAAAAAAAGGGTTGTTTTCTTGTTTTCTGCTTTACTGACAATGGCCCCCAAGAACGAGTCCGGCCAGCTGGCTGCGGACCTCCTGGGCGCGCTCGATCCCGAGGCGCTGTCGCTCCTCTGCGGCAGCGATGGGACTGCGCCGATAGCCAACCAGGTAGCGCTCCCCCCGGCGACGTGTGCGGCGTTTGCGCGTTTCGACGCATGGCTGCAGCCGGCCACGGACCCAGCCACCGGGGATTACCGCCTGGTGGGCGCGGGCCACGAGGCCACCAGCACCACCACCCTGACAACAGCGTCAGCCCACCTGCTCGCGCTCCACGCAGCCGTCGCCTCCATGCTACAGGCGTCGGGCGCGGGCCGGTTCGTGGACGCGATCCTGGCGGAGACGGCGGCGGAGGACTTGGCGGCCGACGGGCAGTCGCACGTGGCGGCGCTGCTGCGGCTGCGGCTAGACGGGTGGTGGGACGGGGGGCGGGCGGGCAGATACGAGGATGCGGACGACGACGACGACGACGATGAGGGTGCAGTGTGGGTGGAGCAGAGTGTGTTTGTGGACGAGGGTGCTGTGTTGCCATGAGGGATCCCCTTTTTTCACGTTTGTGTTCACTACTGGATAACTGTTTTGGTATGTTTTTTTTGTATTTTCTATTTTATGGTTTTTTTTTTTTGTTTGGATACATTTTTTTTTGGTATAATTTATGTGGCATGACAGCCACGAGAATTGAAAACAGACGCTGTGAGATCATAAAAAGGAGCCAAGCCAGAACGCCAAATCAGACCACTGCTCATCCAGGTGACAGACAGTTACCGGCGAGAGGAAACGCTAGACCAACGCCAAAGAACGCAAGAGAACAAAAGCAAACCAAACAAGATCACTCGCTGCGGTGGCCGCCGTGGTTGCTGACACCGTCGTCCAGGGGATACCAGGCGAGATGCGGGTTATACAGGCGGGGATCCTTGATGGCATGGTACTTGAAGAACTCATCAAAGTTGATCTGTTCCCGGACCTCGCGCGGCTGCATGTGGGACGGCAGGAGTTCGCCGGTCTCACAGTCGTAGGGGCGCCACACGGTGCGCTGCAGAGCCTGGCCGGGGCCGCCGTCGCGGCCGGGCACGACCAGGGGGGTGGCCTGGCAGTAGGGCATTTCGTGGTAGTTCACGGGGCACCGGCCGGAGGTGACGTTCCACATGGGCGCCGGGTAGGGGTCGGCGGCGCTGATGTCGGGCCGGTGGGCGTCGGCGCCCGGCCACGAGCCGAGCTTGAAAGCGCCGTTGTAGGTATTGTCCGTGCTCTTGAGCCAGTGGGTGGCGCGCTCCTGCACGTCATGGGGCACGCGGGGGAGCGACAGCCAGCCACAATACGCCACACCGACAGGCACGGCCCAGAACGCGCCGCAGCCCTCACCGGGGATCTGCTTGTGCGTCAGGGACATGAAGCTGGCGCGCTCGACCGAGTGGTGGTACGTGCGTGTCCAGTCGCGGGTCCAGTGGGCGCTGAACGAGGCAGCCACGGTGAACTGAGGATTTTTGATCGTGGGCACCGGGACGTTGATCTTGGGGATGGTGAAGCCGGGGCCGGCGGCGGCCTTGGCCGTCTTGCCGCCGGGCGTCGCGTCGGCAGCACCATCCATGTTGATGTTGTCGTAGTCATCACCGTCAGCACCATCCATGCTGTAGTCATCGTAGTTGATGGCCGCATAGGAGCCCAGGGCCGCCCGTCCCGCGGCTTCCGCCAAGGCCGAGCCACCCTCAGGGCCGGGCGTGCCGGCCAGACCAGCAGGCAGCTCGCGCTCCGCGTCGGGAATGGGGTTCCCGGCGGCAGCCCGCTCCTTCTGCTGCTTCTTCGCCTCCTTCTTGCGATCACGGCGTGCCTGGCGGTCTGCCTTGCGAAGACGCGTGCGGGCCACGTCCAGGTCCGGACGGCTATGGTCGTGCTTGGGCGCCTTGTCAAAGACGGCGCGCACAGAGTCGGTAATCTTGTTGGCCTTGGCCTTCAGGTTGTCTTTCCAGCTGTAGGGCTCCCGAAGTTTGGCCAGGTAGGCCTCCGCCTCGGCATTGCGCCGGCCGTCCCCCTTGCGGGCAAACGAGGGCGCCCACTGTTCACTTTGATGATTGTGGACTGGGTTCGCCGGTTCTTGGAGGTTGTCCATAGGGCGGCCCTGCGCGCGCATTTCCTCGAGCACGCGGCTGATGTAGTCATCTTCTGGGTCGATGACAGTCGGGCGCACAACACCGTTGATCTCATCGTCGAACTCCTGCCTCCAATTATCGAGGCTGTTCTGTTGATACTCCTCCCGCTTCACCTTTCCAGCAGTCTTCGCCTTCGTGCTGGCGCTACCGCCGCCAATCGTCTCACCGCCAATGGTGATCGTCTTCCACCCGAGACCCCAGGTAGCCGTCGGGTTGAGCGACATCATGGCGTCAAAGACATGACGCTCGACTTCGGTGTTTGAAATCTCCACGCGGTACGACTCCTCGCGCTTGAGCTCACACCCCTCGCCGTAGCGACACATTTTTCCGCCCATGAGGTCGATCGGGTCGGAGTAGTAGTAAAATGCTGATGTCTGGCAAAATGCCGAGCAACGATTTCCAAGGTCCATATGATGGTGACAGGTGCCATTTTGAAGTTGCAGTTTGGGCCGACACTTCTTGCTATCGACAACCACAAACTGGTCCACATCATTCCAATGCATATTTTTCGGCGCACCTGTGTCGACACTAAAACACTCGCCTGCGTCGCGAGCGACAAACTGATGGAAGATTTCAGGGGGGACCAACGTCTCCCCGGGCTTGCCCACAGTGGCCTTTCCGTCGGCCGAAAAGACGATGTCCTGGTTGGTGCCATTGGTGGGAGCGGCCCCGGTCAGGACCAGAAATCCCACCCCAGCAAGAAGAACAGACTTTATGCTGTACTTCATTTTGAAGAATGACTGAGAGTTTGTTGTTTTGTATAAAAAAAGGTTTGAATAAAGTTTTGTGTTTAAGGTTTAGTGTGTGTGTAGTATGTGAGAAAGAGTAGTAAACAATGGTTGGGGAAGGTTGTTTGAAGAATCAAAGTTTGAACGGTTCAACTTTGGGGAGAAGAGGAGGGGGGGGGAGGGTGAAGGAGGAAGAAGAAAGAAAGAGGAAAGAAAGTGGGGGAGGAGAGAGTCTTATATAGGGGATTTGGACTTGAACGGGGGGGAAAAAAACCATTTGTGTGGGAAAGGGCGGTCGTGTGCGTGTTTCTGGGTGTAATGCGTGGTGCATGCGGTCATCGACGAGTGCAGAGACGACCGCCGGGTGGCAATGAGCAGGATGTGACTCCTCTCTGACGTCTTCCTCTTTGGACTTTGCACCACGAGGTGTGGGTGGCGATGGCAGTGACGTTATCAGATCAAAAACGTAGGTTGATACCTTTTTTTTCTTTTTGTGCGAGTACAAGTGGCAAAGTCTGGGGTCTCTACGGCTCTCGGCGTGATTCTAAGTCCGGCAGTCTGCAGTCTTGCTGTTTGCTGGTTGCTGTCTTACGTCGTATGCTTCCTGTGGTTTGGTGGCGGGAAGGCCTTTTTATTATATTTTTTTTAATTAAATTAAGAAATGGGAAGAGAGCGCCACCCGCACACGAAGAAGCCAAACTCGATCCAGGCAAGGGAAGATCTCGTCCAGAGAGGAGGCCTCCGAGCCAAGGAAACGAAATACAAACAGTAGAGACAGAAAAAAATAGACGCACAAAAAAACAGAAGAAAAAAAAACCAGAAGGAAAGACCAAAAAAAGACCCTAAAAGGCCAAAAAAAAGTAGTCAAGTCCCATCCCCTCCTCTCGCTTACCCGTGGTGCTTCCACTCCTCGTTGTGGTAGAAGTCGTGGCAGCGGTCTGCCGACATGCAGCGCACGCTCTTGACCTTGTTCTCGAAGTCGTACGGCGCCAGCGAGGGCGCGTCGCCGGCGAGCATCATGAAGTCGCCGTTGCACCCGCGGGCGCTGAACATCTGGCAGCAAGTCTCCGACCAGCGCAGGTGCGCCGACTTGCCAAACCCCATGTGCCCGTGCGTCAGCGTCTCGAGCGTGTCGCACTTGTCCAGCGTGCGCCCGTAAATGGCACGATGGCCGGCAAAATGCTCTTCAGACCAGAGATCGAGCGCGCCGTCGCGCGCCTGCGAGTCCTTGGGCCGCTTGACGAGCACACCGTCCTCGTCGTAGAGCGGCTCGTAGTACTTGGCTGGGTGCTGGGGCGGCCCGCCGCTCTTGCCGCCCTTGCCGCCGCCATGGCCGTGGCCCTTCTTGCAGCACTTGGGGGCGCCGCCACCGGGGCAGGGCTCCTCCCCTTTGCCGCAGGGGCTGGGACAATTCTGGCCCGCGGGACAGGCCGCCGGGCACGGAGCCTTGCCGTCGCCGCAGGCGGGCGTCTTGGTGGCCGTGGCCATCTCCGTCGTGGTGGACGTCTTGGTCACCGTGGTGAAGCGGGTGCAGGTCTTGCACACGGTCACTTCAGGCACGGCAGACGACGTCTTGGTCACGCAAGTGCCGTCCTTGAAACACTCCGGCGCATAGACGATGTTCTCCATAGTGACATTCACGTACCGTGGCTGAATGCCAAGGCCGATATTCTTGTGCTCGTGAACGTCACCCGGGATATGGTGTTCACGGCCAGGCACGGCTGCCTGATTCTCTGGTGTAAGGAGCTGCGCGGTGCACCGAGAGATCATCAGGCCCGCAGCAATAACAGCAGACAAAGTGAACTTCATCTTAATGGTATTGAAAGGATTGAAGTGGAAAGAGGTAGAAAATGATGAGAAAAGTAGAAAAATGTTTGAGTTGGAGTTGTTTGAAGAGAATTAAATTTTTTGCAAGCAAAACTTGTGTGGGAGAAGGGGTTTAAAGAAGGGAAAGAAAACGAGAAGATGGAAATGGGGGGGGAGGGGGGATATAGGCTGCAGAGGGGGCGGACCTGTGCGAGAAAAAAGGAAAAAAATGCAAAGGTTGGCCACACTGGCCAGTATGACGGCACAGCAGAGAGCACATGATTGTTTTCGAATATTCAAGCTATTTGCCACAGAGAAATGTGCGCGCTGCTGGGTCTGGAGGAGTCACACACAGAGAACATCATACAGGGTACGCAGGAACATCGTCACGGCCGACAGTCTAGTCTATCAGATAATCACTACGACGTAAAAAGCACATTTGCCACATGCTGCTTAGATCATCTCTCTATGTCTGATTGGTTGGATTGCCGAGGAGTCATTGTTTTGCGACTGTCAATGACGACGATCTTTGCCGCCATTTGTTTACTTTGCCCCTTTAGCCCAGCGATTTGTGCGGGCTCCACTTTTTTCGCTGACGTCCTCTCCCAAATTTCCCCGTACCGGCGATACAGCCTTACAGGTACTTCGTACTCCCCATTACCCCGTAAACTTCTTGTCACTCCTAGTGCGGCGAATTAACCTTGTTACGCCGAAGCCCTAGGACCCAACGAATAAGCGCCTCCGTTATCTGATCGCCACTATCGATATTCTTTCCGCATGACCATCTATTGACCTCATCGTCCAGATTCGTTCTTTGAGCATGTTCTCTTTGCTCATCGGTGGCGTCCGGTGGCCACCGCTTGACGATGGCGAACAGCCTGGCGAGAACCACAGAATGACGCCGTCGACGCCCCCGGCATTGGCCCTTGGAGAGTGCATTACACAATAATCATGGCCGCATGACCTGCTCATCCATAGCATCGTCCTTGTGCCACTTGCCTCAACTCCGACCAAAAGGCTCTGAGTCACATTAGCACGCGCGCACACGCACACACACACAGCACGCACACAAATGCCCAAAAAACCCTCCTGGTCGCCTACGTAGTTGTGGCCAACCTTGGGAAAAAAAATGCAAAGGCAATTCTATGACTGTGGCTATCCCTTCTGCCGCCCTAACTGGTCATCTACGTAGTTGTGGCCACCTTTGGGGGGAAAAAAATGCAAAGACAATTCTATGACCGTGGCCACCCCTTCTGCCGCCCTATATCTACGGGTTTCCCCCCCCCTCTTTCGCTCTTTTCTTCCTTTCTTTTTTCTTTCTCACCATCTTTAGGCTCCCTCTTCCATCACTTTGATCCAAAACTTTCTCCTTTCTTCAACCATCTTCTAACATTCATTAAACCCAAACCACATACTCTCTCATAAAGTCTAACTCCACAACCATCACAATGAAGCTGAGTACCATTGCTATCCTTGCGGCCACCGCCTTCACCTCCGCCTTCGCGGCGGAGAATGCCAAGGCGGTCAACAAGAACCCCCATGTGGGGGATGTCTCCCACGAAGGCACTATGTACAACTTGTACACGTACTCCGAGCCGGGATTTAAGGGCAAGGCCGCCCGGATCGAGCCCCATGAGTGCAGTAAGTTCCCGTCCCTGCTCACCCAAGTCCTTCGTCCTTCGCTAACACACTCAGCGTCGCTCAGTAAGCACGGTATCAAGGCCAAGTCCATTCAGTTCAACGGCAACAACTGTTGCTTCTTCTTTCCGTACGTTTTTGCTCCTTCTCCTCCTTTTCCTCTTCTTTCTCAAGCTTCTAACACACAACAGTAAGGACGATTGCTCCAGCCTCCACGCTGGCCAGCGGATCGTGGGCAACATCCCGGATGTCTCCGTTTGGGGTTTTCCCCATGGGATTGGCGCAGTCAAGTGCCTGTCTCATGCCGCCTGCTCCGTCCTCAAGCACCAGGCCTGTGACATCGATCGCCACTGCCATCGGTATGATGAGCAGGCGAAGTGCCCGTTCGTGCCGGGCTGCTCTGCCTACTCTCCTGTCCACCCCTCCGATTGGGCCCAGTTCAAGCTGCCGCCCGTCGCAGTGGACGAGGACACTGGCTACGAGTACACAGCTAATCCGGTGCGCGAGCGGTTCATGGTCACCGGCGACGGCGCCGTGATCAACTTCGAGGCGGCCCACGGCGTCTCTCCCCTGGAGCACCACCGCCAGCACCTGGAGGCCAGCGGCAAGGCCCACATCGCACCCCCTGTCAAGGTCATGGAAAAGCCGAGCCTCCTGATGCCGACCCAGGGCGGCACCGACAACTACGAGCAGGGCACCGCCGGTTCCCGGCCCGGTCTTCCCAAGAAGGCGGCCAAGGCCGCCAGCAAAGCCGCCAAGAAGGAGGCCAAGAAGAAGCAGAAGACGGAGAAGAAGAAGGCGAAGGAAGACCGGAAGCAGAACAAGAAGCTCGCCAAGATGATCGAGGAGGAGAAGTATTATCGTGACCACTACCACGCCGACCACGCCGACCACGTCGACCACGTCGACCACGCCGACCACGACGAGTACGACGACGAGTACGACGACGAGTACGACGCCGACTACTAGGCGTCTGCCACTGGTGGTCTCTCTTTCTTGCTTTTTCATAGCCTGCCACATCTACTTTTATTCAAGCACCCAGGAATTGTTTCTTTGGGCCTTGCTTTTGCGTTCTATAGTTTACGGGGAGCCATTTTGGGAAATCTGTACCCTAAAAAAAAAGAAAAAAAATAGAAAATACAAAAAAAACACCCATCTTTTTAAGACAGAAAAAAAAAAATTCTTTTGTGCGTTTTGTGTGCGTGATCAACCAACAAACAGCCCTGCCCTCCCCTTTCTGACCTGAGCTGTACGTCTTTTTTAAGGGTACTCGGAATATTGGTACTACAGAAAAGTCTCGTATTTCAACATTTTTTGTACGCAACGAGCAAGCAAAAGGACAATGCAAAATTAGAACGTATGCAGAACATCCGAAAAAGCAGAAAAAAGCAAGCCCCAATCTAAGGAACCCCCCTGCTATGTTTCCTTCGCCGTAGACACCGCTCATGCTCAAGCAAGACAACAGAAAGAACGCCACCATTTCTTCTATACTGGAATTCGCCCCTCCACAGCCGTAATCGCCGCCAGGTTGACCTGGCTGATGGTCGCTGCTGGGCCTGCCGTCCCCGCCAAAAGAGACACGCAGTCGATGACGTCTTCCGGCTCCAGAAGATGCCACTTGGCCAGCGTGACCTTGGTGCTCGCCCCCACCGTCACGGTGAACATATGGTCAGGCTGCACATCTGCTGGCGTGTCGTCGTCATGTGGCGTCGACAGTCCGTTGAGCGCCCGGAACATGTCCTCGTCTGTTGCGTCGTCGCCCATGCACAGCACAAAGGCGAGATCGGAGTCGTGGTCCTCCTCCTCCGGATGCTGCGAGGCATGGGGCTCCCGCGGCGTGCGTGAGCCAACACTGGCCACGCTGCGGATGTCGGAGCTGTACGACGCCACAAGCCGCTTGACAATCTCGCCCTTGTTGATGAATGTCGGCCGCACTTCGAGATTCGCCTTGCCTGCCATCACGTCCACGTCCCACGCCCGTCCGATGCCGGCTTCGAGTTCCTTGTGGCACTCGCGGGCCATATGCGGACCTTGCTCTGGATCGGCGAGGCGGTAGTGCCACGTAAGTGCACACCGTTTCCGTTCAATGAACGAGCCTGGAGAAGTTAGAGATTGGATCACGTAGCAAGAAGGCGCAGATAACGAAGATCACTCACCAGGACAGCGGTCCGTGTACTTCTGGAACACGGCAAGGACCTCAGACTGCCAGCCCATATCCAGCTGTTCCGCAAGGTTCTCCCATTCGTTCTGGCCGGGGTGGCGCATAAAGCTGCCGTGCTCCGCACTGAAGCCCAGCTCCGCAATGTGCCCCAGGTGGTGGCTCAAAAACTCCTGGTCCCGGCCGCTGATGATCCACACCGCGTTCCGATGGTCCTTAGCCAGAGTCCGCAGCGCCGTGATGATTTCAGGCGACGGCACCGCCGCGCTCGGCTCGCGCACAATGGGTGTCAGCGTGCCGTCGTAGTCGAACATGAAGAGCCGGCGGCCCGCGTCGCGGTAGCGTGCCAGAAGGTCAGCGCGGTCCAGCAGAGGCGTCGAAACCACGTTCTTGCGCGAGCTGAGGGATTGCACAAGCCGGTTCAGGAAGTTGGTCATCCATTGCTGCACCGTGTTGTCTGTGACGTGCTTGTACAAGCGCCGCTGCATCTCAGCCATCCGATCGGGCTCGAGCGTCAGGCCTTCGTGGATGGCATCAGCAACGACCGCGTAGTCCCATGGGTTGATGTGGATGGCCTCTCGTAGGTTGGCGGCCGTGCCACTGAACTCGGAGATGATCAACGGGCCGTGGTTGTCCCGCTGGCAGACGACGTACTCGAGACTGGTCGTGTTCATACCATCACGCACCGACGTGATGAGGCCAATGTCTCCGGCTCGCAGCAGCGCAAAGTACTCGTCTTGGCTTAGGTACTGCGGGTAGTGTTGCACGGGAGAGAACCCCAGTGATCCGTAGGTGCCGTTGATGGACATGACCAGCTCGTTGACGCGGCTTGCAATCTTGGCCTCCTCGTCGTCGCGGCCCTCCTCCACCGACGTGGGGCTTGTCACCTGGATGAGCACGACGCGGTCGCGCCACTCGGGGTATTTTCCCAGGAAACACTCAAATGCAAGAAGCTTCTTGTCGACACCGCGGATGCTGTCCAGGCGGTCACGTCCGACAATGATCTTCTTGCCCTCGTACAGGCTGCGCAGAGCCTCGTACTTCTCCGTGACCGAGTCGCTCCATGCAAGACGTTCCACCTTGGTCACATCGATGCCGATGGGGAACACACAGAACTCAACCCTCGCACCAAATGTCTCCACGCCGTTGGCGTCCGACTCGAACTGTAGCAGCCGTGTGCAACAACTGGAAAAGTGCCGTGCGTAACTGTGACTCTGAAATCCAATCAAGTTGGCACCCAACACGCCCTCGAGAACCTCTTTGCGGCGAGGAAGACAGCGGAAAAACTCGCTGCTGGGAAATGGCGAGTGTAGGAAGAAGGAGATGTACATGCCGGGGGACCGCCGGCGTAGCATCGTCGGCAGCAGCATGAGGTAGTGGTCGTGGATGACGACCACGTCGCCTGGCTTGTACAGCTCGGCGATCTTGTTGGCGAACTTCAGGTTCATACGGTAGAAGTCGGCCCACTGCACCCGCTCCTGGCGTAGGTCGGTCGGGCCGTGCTGGCGGTAGTGGAAAAGGCTGTGCAGCTCGTGCTCGGCGTACCGTCTCCACCGCCCTTGGTCCTTGAGCCGGACACCCTCCTCGGCGGTCTCTGTGCCATCGTCGGCCAGCCAGACGGGAACGACCTTGGTGGAGCGGTCGTGGATCAGTTGCTGCTCAAGGCGGAGCATGTCCTCGCGCGGGATGTAGAGGCCATCGGAGTTTGACGGTTGCGGCAGGGTAGGGTGGAAGCCGTCGACGGCGACGGGGGCCGAGAGAGGATTCAGCGGGGCGGCCGTTGTCTGGTTGGGGGGGGTGTCTGGCGGAGACAGAACATCGACTGGCTGCGCGATTTCGCCGGTCCAGGCAACAACGGTGTGGTTCCATGGCGTCTCGTCGGAGGACAGGTAGGAGAAGGAATCGAAGAGTGCAGACTGTCCACGGCGGGATTTCAAGACCTGGTTGTGAAGTGTTAGCTTGTGGTAGTGATGCACGGCGCCTCTTTCTCTCGTTTTGTTCCTGTCACGCCTATTCTGTCCTCGCCCATGCTAACTCACCCAATCGGCGCCCGCCCGGTACTCGAGGCTGTGCGGGATTGTGAAGGTCGCCGAAATGATGTTTCCACTGAGCGCCAGGTCCGGGTGGCTGTCCTGGATCTCAGCCATGGTCTCTTGTCGAGCGGCCATGTCGGGTGAATCGTTTGCGGCGTCTGTTGCGGACGAGAGGTTCGCCGAGGGGTCGTGGCCGTCGGCAGGTTCTTGATTGCCGAAATAGTAGCTGTCGCTTCGAAGAGGATCGCGGCGGGTCAGAAAGGGCGAAGTCACAGGGGCAGGCGTCACGGGCACCTCGGAGTCGAACTGGAGAGGCGCAGGAGGCACGGCAATGCTCTTGGGGGGGTTGCTCTTCGAGTGGTGTTCTTGCGGTGTGGACGCGTCGGACGGGGTTACGTTGTCGGAGGGAGAGGCCGTCGGGGCAGGCTGAGAAGACATAGCAAGCGGGTCTTAGCAATGGCACGCAAAGAAGAGGTTGCGCGGAAGAACGCGAGAGGCGGTGAGAGGCTGGGCCGTCGACAGCTGAAGGAGGAGGAATGCGAAGGAACACGTAATGTGTCCGTCTCAAAGCGAGTGGCAATAGCAGAAGAGACGGCTTAAAACGAAGGCGGGGTACGAAATCAAGGAACACGGAGAAAGAAGGAAGGCGCCGGAGGCTGAGGAAAGAGCAAAACACGGAAGATGAGGCAGGGGTGAGGGAGAGGGAGGACCAGACAGAAACAGCAGCCTCGCACCTTCTCTGCAGGCGGAGCACTACGACGCACAAACGATCGCTCTTTCCTCTGTTGCTGGCGACGAATTTGCTGATTCCAGTCAGAGGCTGCTGGGATTGGCCAGAACCGAGTGCAGATAGAAGTGGTGGGGGGAAAGTGGGTCTAATTTGGAGAGCTTTGGCGGGGTGCAAGAGGAAGAACGGACGACGGCAGGAGGCGAGAACAAGGAGGGTCTCCACAGACCGAGGGGATAAGGAGGACAGTGTAGCGCAGAAGAATGGACAGCGCATTGTATGGAGTCTGAGGGTAGGCGCATGGGAGTGGTAGGTGCGACGGGGGACGGGGGAGGTGTGCGGGAAGACACTCACCAAGTCTGATTGACGTAATGGATGTATCTTACAGAGTAGGAGCTCTAGCTGGAAGGAGGCCACGCGCCAGGAGCAGGACAAACTGGGAAGGAGGCGTAGGGGCCGCGCAAAGTCGAGAAAAATGAAGGAAAGAAGATGAGCGGCAATGCTCTGAAGCTGCTCCTGAAACGAAACTTGAAGAATAGTGAAAAGACGCTGTCGAACACCAAAGGCGATCTGTTCATAGGCCCCGGCCCATCCGCTAACGTGACGGCTGCAGCGGCCGTGGACAGAATCGAGCTAAACCAGCAAGATCGGGCCAGCAAAAGGCCGCGTTGCCGTGCCTTCGACGCTCTTCTACGGGTCAGCAATCTCGTCCTGCCGGCCAGAAAAGACGAGGACGTGCAGAAACGAGTGGGACGACGAATGACAGGGAACGAGCATTGTCCACGGCAAAGGGAAGCACGGGTCGCACGCTCTGGCTGTTCGGTCCTTTTCCCTCAGCCTCCTCGACCGCGGCCCGATGGCACGACCAGGCAGAAAATGGCGCAGAGTCGGGAAAGACGCGGGAAGAATGGGATGACAAGAATCAGACACAGCGCTCTCTGCCGGAGTCGAAGACGTGGTTCTACCGCTCACGCACGGAAAGACAGGAAGCGCATCCGGCCGGGTTGCTCCGACGATAAGCACGACAGGCAGCCAGTACGAGATGTCCTCTGAGACTCGATGGCGTGGTGGCACAAAGCCACAGGGAACAGCTTCCAAGGCGAAGGAGCCGCAACGGCGCGCATGTGGTCTTTTGTGCTCCCGTTCCACGACATGAACGTTTTGCCCACGCTTTATGCAGCACGACACGTCTACTCCTTGCTGGCAACCGCACTCCGTTTACGGACGCAGGGCAACGTGGCGCGACGCAGTCGTCGGTAGGGCGATGGAAGATCGAACTGAGCTTCCACTTCCATTGCCTACGTCATTCATGGTGCGAGAAAGGGCGTCTTTTTTTCGCGACTCTCCCATCTGGTGATACTGCGACCACGAGCACAGACAAATGACCACTTCACGGAGCGCGAAACCCAAACGATGCCATTCCCACGAGACCAGGAGAACAAACGGTGCCTCGAAGCGCTACACGGCCATATAACTGCATCCAAGTGGATGCCTGTTGCGCAAGGTGTCCTTGCCGCGCTTTCTACGGCGCGGCTTTTCCCCGTTGCGACAATGCGCTGGGTGGCTGTCGTGTCTGCAGGCACGTGCACTGACACGTTCTACACAGGTTTGCCGTACCCCCATGCGGGTAAGATACGATGTCTCCTGTTTCAGGCAAAGTGTGCGAGGGCAGGAGATGCATAGAGCGGGCCGTTGAGGAAACCGTCTGGATTCGGGATGGAAAGACGACGAGGTTGCTTCCAGATTGCCGGCTCCGGTTTGAGGCTGGGCGTTTTGCAACACGCTGCGCACCCCTTGCTCGTGTTGGGTGAGCACAAAACCGAAGCTGTCTCAGGTCTTGGCATCCGAGTGCGGTGAGGAGAAGAGGAAAAGTCGAGGAAAGCAGATGCAAGAGGAATGATGGAAAAAGGGAGAAGACAAGAAAATAGCGACCTTTGGAATAAGAGGAAAACAAGCCTATGCCTTTTCAATAATGTGCACAAAGAACTCGAAAAACTCTGGCTGCGTCTGGCCGTGGCCTGAGACGACGCATCCCCTTCTGTCTCATCCGACGATCTTGAAACGATGCGCGTCTGCACAGCGGCGACAGGGACAGGCGCGGCCGCTGGCTGTATTCAGCCTGTATATATGTAGGCAGCGACACTCCCGTCTGCTTCTTTCGTCTCTTCTATTTTTTTCTTGCAATCTCTTCTTTCAAAGCCAGCCGTCTGTTTCTTTCCACTGAACACTTTCATTTTTTGTCGCCGGTCGACCTTACGAACATCATATACCCAACGAGTCACGATTCACGTCTTTTTTTTCAACCGCAAAGATGAAGTTCGCTCTGTGCCTGGCTGCGCTTGTGTCTGTTGCCCTTGGCGTGACACACGAAGAGCATCAAGGTGTGTTTACCTCGTTTTCCTGTCTTTTTTTTTTTTTTTGTGCACCACTGACCAATCCAGCCTTTATCAAGCGTCAGACAAACATCCAGAGAGGTGTGTCGGCGAACGTGGCGGCGATGACGGACGCCAACGGCAACGTGGTGGAGTTTGACACGAAGGGGGTGCACTTGGCACACGCAGCCCGGGGGCTGTAGGGGATTCATCTTCTCGTTTTCTTTTTGCTAGGTCATTATGGGCTACATGCAGACTTCACGGCCCTAGATCTTTGCTGGAGGTATCATTGAATTAATTATTAAAGAGAAAAACATGCAAAAATGATGAACTGCGAGGCAGAAGGAATGTCGTGAAAAAGCAAAGGGATGATGTCCCGTGTGGTCTAATTCCCCTCTCTATTTGGTTTGTTTATTTTTTTTCTTTTTCTTTTCGTCGTTGAGACAGCTTCTAGGGGATTGTTGACGAGCAGTCGAGCATGTCGTTGATGTTGTTGACGCCGAGGAGGCTCAGGCGGAAGTAGGCGTCGACGTAGGCCTGGGATGTTAGATGAAGGATCACGAGAGAGGGAAGGGGAACCAAAAAAACATACCCGATCCCACGCAAACTGCCCCCGCCCGCCAAACGACTGCCACGTCGCGGCGGTCTCCTCGTACGCGGCCAGGTTCTGGTCGCTGGGGAAGCGGTAGACGCCGGCGGGCGCCTCGGCGGCGGTGGTCTGGTCGTAGAAGAGCACGTCCCAGACGCCCGGCGTGGTGTCCTGGCTGTAGCCGGCGGTGGCGTTGTCGGTGACGAACTGCTGCGACGTCGAGTGGGCGCCGACGAGCGCGACCAGGTCGGTGGCCGACAGCGTCTTGGCGGCGAACAGCGCGACCAGGCTGTCGGCGGCGTCAAAGGCCCCCGGCAGCAGTCCCGGCACGGCGGCGCGGGCGTCATCGACGCGGCCGGCGTAGAACGGCACGCGCGGGCCCAGCGGGCACACGGCGGTGGCGACAATGGCGGCGAACTGGATCAGGTCCGCCATGCCGACGCCGGCCTTGGCGTTCCACGTCTTGTGCCACTCCTGCACGGTGGCCACGGTCGCGGCCAGGCCGTCGTTGTCGCTGCGCGCCAGCTCCTCGGCGTTGAGCGCAATCGAGCCGTCCGCACCGCCGTACGGCACGCTCGTGTTCCAGGCGCCGGCGTCGTGGAAGCCCAGGCGGATGCAGCCGCGCGCCAGCGAGTTGCAGCCACCACTGCGGCCGCCGCCGCCGCGACCACCGCCGCCGCTGCTGCTGCTGCTGTCCTCCTCGAAGAGCGGCTTGAGCTCGTCGGCCAGCTCGGACCAGACGCTGCAGGGCGGGATGGTGGGTGTGGAGGTGGCGGAGGAGGAGGTGGACGAGGCTGTGGACGAGGCTGAGGAAGTTGTTGCCGCGGCGGACGAAGACGAGGATGACGAGGAAGACGAGGACGAAGACGACGATGACGAAGACGACGAGGACGAAGACGACGAGGACGACGAGGAGGAGGAAGAGGAAGACGACGACGACGAAGAGGACGGGGCCGAAGAGGAGGACGATGCCACGAACACGTCCGACGACAACGACGCGGACGCCGCCGAGGACGATGCCGCCGAGGACGATGCCGCCGAGGACGCCGCCGAGGTCGTCGCCGCCGCCGACGTGGACAGCGTCGTCTTCGTCTTGGGCTTGCAGCCCGGCCCCGGGGCCTGGCGCTTGCGCAGGGCGGCCTCGCTGGCCTCGCGCGCCTTGCGTTCCTGGCGCTCCTGGCGCTCGCGGCGGCCGACGCGCAGGGCCTCGGCACCGACGTCGGCGGCGGCAATCTCGCGGGTGAGCATGCGCTTGATGGTGCGGCCGGCGTCGGTCAGCTGGTCGTCGCGCAGGTGCTGCAGGTCGCCGATGAGGGCGCGGCCGTCGACGGCGGCGGGCTCGGCGGCGGCGGCACGGCGCTGGACGGCTGGCTGGGCCTCGGCCGCCGCGGCCATGGCGTCGGCGTGGCGCTTGATGTCGCGGGCCATGTCGCCGGAGTGGAAGCGGGCGTGGGCGGCGTGGCTGCCGGCAGCGCCGTCGGGGGTCATGCCGGGCCAGGCGGCGGCAGGGCCGGCGGCGGCCGCGAGGGCGGCGAGGAGGAGGGAGAGGTGCATGGCGGAAAGAGAAAAAAAGAAAAGAAAAAAAAGAAAAAAAAGAAATAAACGAATGGCTACGGAATAATACCGTCTGGAAAACGAACGATGACAAGACAACAAAAACGACCGAGAGAACGACAGACTGAACGACGGGACCTCCAGGTGACGGGGGGCTACGACGAGGACATTATAATGGCCATGACGACAGCCCCTGGCCGCCAACGGTCCTGGTCCCCCCCCCCCCCCCCCCCCCCCCNNCCCCTCCTCTCCGGGCTAGCGAGCGATGTGACTTCCTGCTCGCCTTGCACGTTCGGGACTTTGTTTTTCTCCTTGGGCTCGTTTGTTTTGGCCCATCTGGGGATGGTCAGCGGCGCTTTTCGCCCTTTTTCGTGGTCTATTTCTCGTATTGACGTCTGCCCCCCCGGCACACCGCAGAACCTTATTTGCTCTGCAAAGGTACGCTGGCAAATTGCGGCCGCCGCCCGTGTGGCCTGTCCGGCGGCCCCAAGCGCTGCGCGCGTCGTCTGACTGGCAATTTCGCCCAGAGGCCGTGCCCGCGCGATGGCACTGCGAGCTGCCCAATACGTCCGCCCTGGCGTTGCAAGCGCCGGGGTCCCCTGGCGCCGATGGAGCTTGGCGAGGCTTAGCCAGGGGAGCCAACCAGGACGCTGGATTTTCAATAGGGGCAACGATGCCATCGTAGAGGAATTCAGAACGGAATCAATCGATCTGGGATGACCGTGCTCTTCTTGTCTACGAATATTTTACAATGCTCTCCCTGCCCAATGCATGCTGTCGCGTCTCCGTCGACAGACATCACGACCGGCCCCGAGCCCTTGCTTCTCCCGTCTCTGCGACGACGGCCCCGGCCGACCTCCCTTTCTTCAGCACGTTGCTTCTCCACCACGACAACCACCCCCCCTGACTAGCCAGGAACAGAACACGACTGTCCTTGTGCGGGTGCAAGCATACCGCGGCCGCGCGCAAAGGCCCCCCCCCGCGCAGAAGCACCGTTTTGCTCCGTATTCTGGTTATTTTGGGACACGGGGACTGTTGGGGTGTTTCACATTTGCAGTGTGCCTTGCCGCGCATCGTACTTTCAGATCCTTTTCAACGTGCACGCAATCCGCGCACGAGCATTGGTCTTTTTGTATTTGTTCTGGCCAGACTTATCCAGACCGCATCTCTGCAGGAAGATACGCAGAGTACTACCGTGACCACGAGCACACATCCGTAATACTCCGTATCCAACTTACGCGTCGTGCCCTCGCAAGTGGGTGCAGGGTCGCAATCTGTGTCTTTTTCTCCGTAGCACTGCCGGGGCTGCTCGTCCGAGGCCCGTGGCAGGGAGGCCGACGCACTGGCCTCTGCAAACCCCGTCTTCTGCCCGGGCCCGCTGCTGCGAGAGAGATCCACTGCGACGGGAGATGAGCAGGGAGGGACACAGTCGTAAGATACGGAGTATTACCGAGGGAGCAGGCGCCAAAAATAGAAGAAACAAAAGGAGCTGCCGGCGTCGGCGTGCTGGCGCTCGCATCGCAGGCCGTCTGGCACAGTCGACAGGCAGCTGCCCATTCGACAGGATGCGCTGGGAACGCGCCACTGTACTACGGTAAAGGCGTCTGGAAAAGTCCGCTGTACTTACTGGCACCAGGCCGCGTGTACGGAGTATGACGACCATCGCCTTACGGAGACGCCTGTGCTGCTATCCCGAATTCTGTTCACGTGCCAGCCAGTCACGTGTACTCACGGCAATGCGCGCCTCAGGCCACAAACTAGTCCGCGGCTGGTCCGCGCGGGACGCAGGCCCGGCCGACCCCCGTCGTCATTCGCAGCCGCGGACCCGTCCGCCGCAAAGTGCATTGTGGATACTGGATGCGAGGAGTACGGAGTAGACGAGGAGTAGCCGACGAGGAGTAGACGGTTAAAAGAGAAGAGTAGTCAGACACCGTCATCACAGACACAAGTAAACAGGCAAACAAGCAAACGATGGTGATAGATTGAGAGACACAAGCTCTCTTTCTCTCTCTCACACACACACATCAGACACAAGCCCCTTCGACACACACGAGTCGACCCGACCCTCCGACGGACATGCCCGTCCCGGCAGGCAGCCGGCACTTAACTTACACCAGAATTGCCGGGAGCAGACTAGCGCGCCCCGCCACTTATCCCACCGCCGCCACAGAGGATCCCGGGTGCCCTGCCTCCCGCTCCTGCGCGCTCCCGCCCAGGCAAGTACGGAGTACTACACAGCGCGGCGCGTGCAGGCGGTGCTGCTGCGCAGTATGCCGTGGGACATTGTACAGCAGCTGCTGCACGAGTATCATACCTGCACACGATCGCGCCGGACACCCCGTTCCTGGTGGCGGCGGCGGAAGAAGAGCCGTTTACGTGGGTGGCCGGTATACTCGAGGAGATCCATCCATGAAGAAAGACGATGGGCTGCTGCCGAGCCACGATTGTCTGGTGGTGCGCGCCCTCCTCCTTCTCGGCCTCCGCTAACGACGGCCACGAAGCCCGCTGCGCCGCCCTGTCCATGTCACTGTTTGAAGAGGGCCTGCCGCTCTTCTACGGTCTGGCGGCTTTTTTACCGGGTCGGTCTGTGGTCGCCGGCGGAGGCGTTTGAGCCGTTGGACGTTGGACGTTTTTCCAAGGACGACGAGCTGTGGGTGGACACGTGGGGGGACTTGGATAGGAATCAGGTGTTCTGAACAGTAAGATACCCAGGCGTCTCAGATCTTCCGTAAGCCCCTCCCCAAGTACGTCCGCTCGCCAAACTCCCGCTCCGCCACCTGGAACAGCGGCAGCCCCATAAAGTAGCCCGCGTCCGCGTGCCCGACGGCCTCCCACGTGCTCTGGCACTCGGCCGGCCCGATGGTGACCAGCGGCCGGCCCGAGCCGGCCGACGACGCGTCCGCCGCCAGCTGGACGCGGCACAGATTCTCCAGCAGCACGAACCAGGCGATGCACGCCTCGATGGTCGGGCCCGTCGTCAGCAGGCCGTGGTTGCCCAGGAAGGCGGCCTTGCGCGGGCCGAGGCAGGCGGCGATTTCCTTGCCCTCGTCGGTGGCGAGGACGAGGCCGGCGAAGTTGCTGCAGGGGAGGAGGAGTTTTAGCATGAAGAGGAACTTGGGGAGATCAGGGAGATCAGAGGGACATCAGAGGGGACGCACGGGTACACCACGTGATCGTTGTAGAACACGCAGAAGTCCTGCGTCAGCATGTCCAGCGTGCGGCCGGTCGCGCACATGGCACGGCCGTACAGGCTGTGGCAGTGGGCGGCGCACAGGACGTCGGGGCGGGCCTTGTGGATTTCGGCGTGGATGGCGTAGGCCGCTGGAGGTCAGGGATGTGATGTTGTTGTCCTGAGGAGGACGAGAGACGCACCATAGTTCAGGCGCCAGTTGTTGCCGCCCTCGACGACCTCGCCCTCGTGGTTGACGCGGATGAGGTCGTCGTCGGTGATGAGGGAGAAGTGGAGGCCTTCACGGGACGGGTTAGAGAAGACAACGAGACTGAGCAGAGAGATCGAGAGACAGTGCCTACCAAACGGATTCACCCAGAAACTCGTCGGGTCGACCGGGTCCCGCACGGTGATGTGGCCGGCCACGCCCTCGGCAAAGCCCTGGCTGGCAAACACGCGGTACGCCAGCGCCAGGCGGTGCTTGAGGTGGCGGCGCTCCTCGTGCTTGTCGGCGAAGACGGGCGGCACCGTCTCCTCGTCGCGCACAAAGGCCAGCAACGGGTCGCCGGAGCGGTGCTCGGGAGCGGCGGCCGGAGCGGCGGCCGGAGCGGCGGCGGCCGGGGCGGCCTTGGCGGCGGCGAGGGTCGGGTCGGTAGCAGAGGGAGCCATGATGACAGATGACAATGGGTGTGGTTTTGGTTGGTTTCCGTCGTCTGGGATGGGCGAGGTTGTCGATATACCTGGGGGAGTGGAGCCGATAAGGACCAAAGGGTAGCGGCGGCTCGGAAGCGCGCGACGGACATGCCCGCTGAAGAGATAGCGTGTGTCCGTCGTCGTCGAAACAGTCAAAGGGGGAGTCCGTCGTCGACAGACGGTGGTCCGTCCGTGTCCCGTCCGTGTCGGCAACTGCCAGACTCGGTCTGAAACCACCCTGTCCAACCCACTCTTATTTATCTACGCACAGCTTCGTCACCATTAAGGACTCGATCAACATGCTGTCCCGCCGCAAATGCGACGCCCAGCTGCCGCGATGCTGCCCGTGCCAGCGCACCGCCGCCGAGTGCATCATCTTCGACCGCCCTTCAGCAGACGCTGACGCGGGTTGCGCATTTGGAGGCGGTGCGGGAGTGAAGGGCATGAGACCGGGAATAAAATAGACGGAGGATAGACAGCACGCCAAAAAATAGCTTCAATTTCGAAGGATTCACGTTGATTCGCATTTTCCCCAACTCAGCCCTGCTCCTGCCGTTCTTGCCCCATCCTTCTCCTTCTCAGCCTCCTTCCTCCGCCCCCATCCCCCCCCCGTCACTCCTTCCTTCGAAATACTACCCATGTGCTGTCAGCCCTACGCACAGACCCCCTGCCAGTCCTATATTAGTTCTGCGGCCGCAGCCGCACAATTGCCGACCTGCTTGGGCAGCATCTCCCTCACCACCAGCACACGCCATCCCATCCCCCACCGCCCCAACCGCCATGTTCGTGCCGCCAGAGGCCCTGGACGGCGCCGCCCCCGACCGCGAGTACGGCGCGCTGCTCGACCCCGCCGCGTACCCGGCCCTCATGGCCATGCCGCGCTACGCCGCCTTCCTCGCCAACGGCGAGTGCGGCGAGCTGCTGCACCTGCACGAGGCCATTGAGCTCGACGACCTGCCCGCCGTGCGCGACTTTGTGCGCCTGCGCCCGTGCCTGCTCGTGCTCGAGGACCCGTCCATGCGCCTGAGCCCGCCCCTGGTCGCCGCCGTCCAGCACGGCAACCCGGCCGTGCTGGCCCTACTGCTCGACCACCGCGACGCCCTGCCGCCCGCCCTGCGCGCCCTCGCCCCGCCGCGCTTCGCCGACGCCGACCACGGCGAGCGCGGCTGCTGGGGCTCGCCGCTGACCACCGCCTGCGCCCGCGCCCGCCTCGACCTCGCCCAGCTGCTGCTCGCCCGCACGCCCGCCCTCGACATCAACGCCCGCGACAACATGGGCTACTCCCCGCTGCTCGCCGTCGCCGCCCGCAGCGGCGTCGACGCCGTCTACGGCGACGGCAGCGGCGGCAGCGACGCCGGCGGCGGCGACCAGAGCGCCGACCGCGTGCGCCTGCTGCGCCTGCTGCTCGACCGCGGCGCCGACCCGCGCGCCACGCAGCAGCTGTTTTTGTCGGGCGGCGACGACCGCGAGATGCGCCGTATGGCCATGCTCGCGTCGGGCGCCGCCGCGCCCGACACCGTGCCGCTCGTCGTCGACATCCCCGGCGGCGGCGGCAACGCGCTCGTCCTGGCGCTGGCCCGGCCTGTGTCGGACCCGGCCGTCATCGCCGCGCTGGTCAGCGCCGGCGTGGACATCCACCAGGGCTATCTCGGGAGCCCAGCGCGTTTTGACCGGAGTCGGAGAAGGGACGAGGACGACGAAGACGAAGATGAGGAGGAGGAGGAGGGGGAGAAGAACGAGGCGGACGCCGATGAGGACCGGGCTGAAGAGGACGAGACCCAATACATCAACGGACACACCGACGTCGAGTACGACTACGACGACGATGACGACGATGATGATGACAACAACGGGTACGACGGCTACGTCGAAGAGGAAATCTACATGACGCCGCTGGCCGCCGGCGCCCTGTACCACAACACGACCGGCATCGAGGCGCTGCTGCAGCACGGCGCCGCCCCGGACCTCACCGCAACCGCCATTGACCCCGTCCTCTTCCCCGGCCACGCCCTCCTGCCGCTCCACACCATGCTCCCCCTGCACGCTGCCGTCGCTGGCCGGCCCTTCCACCCGCTCGAGCCCGCCGGCGCCCTGGCCACCATCGCCCTGCTGACGGCCGACGCCGCCGTCTGCGCAGCCACCATCAACGCCACCTGCCGCGGGTACACGCCCCTGGCCCTGGCCGCCCAGAGCTACCAGAGCTTCCAGTGCCTGCCCGTCGTGCGCGCGCTGCTCGACCGCGGCGCCGACCCCGGCCTCCGCCCGCCCGCCGGCCCGGGGCCGCTGCTCGCGCTCTTCGCCTCGCTGCCGCGCTGGCACCGGTCGCTGGAGTGCTCGATCCCGTCCGTCGACGACACCGAGGAGCCTGCGGAGGAGCCGGCGGCCGCGCCCTGGGTCGCGGCCGAAGAAGCCGTCGACATGGAGGCGCTGCTGCGCGACCTGCTGCCGCGCGGCACGGGCCCGGACGCCGACGCCAGGCGTCTCGCGGCCATCAACGAGGCCACCGAGACGACCGGCAACACGGCCCTGCACCTGGCAGTGCGCTACGGCCTGCGCCGGTCCGAGGCGGCCCTGCTCCGCCTCGGCGCCCGTGCCGACATCTGCAACCGCGCCGGCCACGTGCCGTCGGCGATGCCGCCGCGGTAGTACGAGTATGCAATCAAGAATGTAGAGCGATATAATTTTGAAGAAAGATAATAGAATGAGAAGGCATATAGAGAGAAAATGGAAATGAAGAGCGATGACTGCTGCAGCGTCGGTGGCGTTGGATTTTGCGGGCCCTGCGTCAGCGCCGTTTACATCACGCTTTCAGTGAAGGAGGGGTAACACAAGAGACGGGAAGGAGCAGCTGGCTGCCACGACCACTCGGCCCGACCATTCTCCCTTTCTGCTGAGCTGCTTCGTTCCCGTCAGCCGCCACGACCATCCAAACAACACCACCCACGGAACCCTACACTCCCCACCATGGCCACTGCTGCGCACTGCGTCTTTTGCTTCGAGACGCTGGCCGCACGGCTGGAGAAGCGGCCGGCGCCGGTGCTCGAGGACGTGGAGCGGTCCTACGCCGCGTTCCTGGCCGCCGAGGGTGCGGCCGACGAGACCTCTGCTGCCGACGACACGACTTCCGGCGCTGCCGCCCCCCCCGACGAGGCGCCGCTGTTCGTCACGTGGAACACGACCGAGGACGCGCCGGCGGGCGACCACCAGCTGCGCGGCTGCATCGGCACGTTCGCCGCGCAGCCGCTGGCCGACGGCCTGGCCACGTACGCGCTGACGGCGGCGCTCGAGGACACGCGCTTCGCGCCCGTCGCGCGCCGCGAGCTGCCGCACCTGCAGGTCGCCGTCACGCTGCTGACCGACTTTGAGCCGGCCGCCGACGCCGACGACTGGCGGCTGGGCACGCACGGCCTGCGCATCGCGTTTGCCGACCGGCGCGGGCGGCGGCTGTCGGCGACGTACCTGCCGGACGTCGCGCCCGAGCAGGGCTGGACCAAGGAGCAGACGCTCGTCAGCCTGATGCGCAAGGCCGGGTGGACGGGCGCCAGCAGCGGCTGGCGCAGCGTGCCGCTGCAGGTCGTGCGCTACCAGGGCAAGAAGCACAGCCTGGACTACGCCGAGTACAAGCGGTGGCGGGACTGGGCGGACAAGCAGAAGTAGGAAGGGGGCCACAGGGCACGGGGCACGGGGCCACGGGGCAGATACAGGTAGATCCAAGATCCAAAGCACATCTTATTTCTAGCAGATCGACCCCAACACCGAACTACACGCTCGCTGATAGAAAGGAAAAAGAGAAGAAAAGAAAAAAGCAAACAACACCAATGAACGCCACGTCCGGTTCGTCCTGTCATCCCGCCGTCTCGCATCCTGTCGTTCACCACGGCCCATCCCGTTCGTCCAGTCGTCCGTCGTCCTGCCGCCCGTGCCGCCGCCGCCCCAAGGTATAGTAGCCAGAAGAAAGAGAAAAAAACAAGAGCCAAAAAAACAAAAGCACCCTCACCAGCACCGCAGCGTCTTCCAGAACTCGGCGCCCCGGCCCACGCCGTCGATCCGCGGACCCCGCAGCCGCGCCGGGCCGTCGCCGGCGCCGTCTTTTTCACGGCCGTCGCCGCGGCCCGCACGGTGCCGGCCACGCCGGCCGTTGCCGCCGCCACCGTGGCCGCCTGCTGTTGTGCCGTCCTCGCCACTGCCGCCGCCGCCGCCGCCGCCGGCCGACAGCGGGCTCAGCGGCTTGGTCGTGTTGTGGCGGTTCATCATGCGCAGGCCGGCGGGGTCCGGGTGGTCGCCGGGCCCGACCTGGGCGGCCAGGCGGCGGGCGTCGACGACGCGGCGCACGAGCAGCGCAAACGTCTCCTCGATGTTGACCTCGAGCCGCGCGCTGGTCTCCATGAAGCCGCAGCCGCGGCGGCGCGCCCAGTCGAGGCCCAGCGCTGCCGGCACCATGCGCGACTCCTGCAGGTCGCACTTGTTGCCGGCGACGATCTTGACCGGCGCAATGGTGCGCCCGTCGCTGCCGCCGCCGCCGGCCACGCCACCAACGCCGCCGAGGCCGCTGCTGCGCCCGGCAGCCGCGGCGGCGGCGGC